>CAJQZJ010032290.1:3389547-3417423 GCA_907164525.1 Lophiomys imhausi
TCATGGTTAATGTTCCCCTTTTCTTTATGAATTCTCCTGTGTATCATAAGAGTTAGTTTTTTATTAAAAACTTCCCCACATTTATCACAGTCATAGCTTTTATTCTGACTGTGAACTCTCTGATGAAGAATGAGGGATAAGATCCGCCTGAAAACTTGCCTGCAACTACTGCATTCGTAAGGCCTCTCTCCAGTGTGAAAGTCTTGATGAAGTTTAAGGGATACACTCCGAAGAAAGGCTTTCCCACAACTGTTACACTTTAAAGGTTTCTTGCCTGAATGTCCTTTCTTAGGTTTTCTTGGGGATGAGTGTTTGTTATGTTTCGTCTTCCCTGTGGGAACCGTTTGTCGTGAAGAAACTGGTTTCTTACAGAAGCTTTGCCCAGATTTGTTACCTCGATGTGGAGGTAACTCCTTGGTCTCACACTTAGACCCTGAATCTGAAAGACATCAAGAAGTCAGACTTAGTTTTCCTGTGCTGCAGAAATGAAGCTTGCATAGTACAAAAGGAGTCCTTTTTTTTTTTTTGGTTTTTCGAGACAGGGTTTCTCTGTATAACAGCCCTGGCTGTCCTAGACTCACTTTGTAGACCAGGCTGGCCTCGAACTAACAGAGATCGGCCTACCTCTGCCTCCCAAGTGCTGGGATTAAAGGCGTGCGCCACCAACGCCCGGCTAGGAGTCCTTATAATTAGTGATTATAACAACTCAATGTTCAGAAGAACAACATGTCTTATGACAGTCCCTGTTACTACAATAAATCTTGTGATGATCATCAGCGTGAAAATCCAGAATCACCTAGAAGGAGGGAGGGACCCTAAGAATATCTTAATTGTCTTAATCCACTGTGGGAGGCACCATTCCCTGGGCTTGAGGTTCCAGAGTGAATCAGAAGGAGAAAGCTAGCTGAGCAAAGCATGCATTATTGCTCTAATGCAATCACTGCTCTTAACTATGGATTAAATGGCTGCTGCCTTAACTTTCCTTCAATGATGGAGTGTAACCTGGAATTATGAACCAATAAATCATGTCTCCCTTAAGTGGTTTTTTTTCTGGGTGTTCAATCACAGCAACAGGAAACAGGATAGGGCTTTGCAGAAATATTTAGTAACTGGAATTCAAGAAAGTTTGAAAGTGAATAAACCAAGTTTTTATGCATGTAATATATTTTATACTATATACCACATTTAACTATTTAACTCCACAGACTGTTTTATTAGTTAAATGTATTTTACTATATAAAATAATTATAAAAATATTACACAGTAATGTTAAGTGGTTACTTAAAACTAAAGGTAAAAATAGAATTAAGTATAAATGGGTAAAAGAGATATTACCTGTGTGATGAAAATCATGTAAAAGTGGATTATGTTGACATCAAACTTTGTAAATTTATGGAAAAATGAATTATATATATATATATATTTTAAATGAGCTCACTGTATTTCATTCTTTCTTGTTCTTTGTTTTTCTTTTGTTGGTTTTTTGAGACAGGATTTGTCTGTGTAGCCCTGGCTGTCCTGGCGCTCTCTCTGTAAACCAGGCTGGCCTCAAACTCAGAGATTCACCTGCCTCTGCCTCCTGAAGTGCTGGGATTAAAGATGTGCACCACAACCATTCAGTTGGATTATACTTTCAAATTGAGTGAATACCTCTATAAAGTTATAAATTCTAAAAGCATATTCTCGAATATCAAATCTTGAAAACCACAAATATACTAACAATTAAGATAGACATATAATAGACAATAAATTAAGACATTTAAAAGTATAAGAACTTGCCGGGCGGTGGTGGCGCACGCCTTTAATCCCAGCACTTGGGAGGCAGAGGCAGGCGGATCTCTGTGAGTTCAAGGCCAGCCTGGTCTACAAAGCGAGTCCAGGACAGCCAGAGCTGTTAAACAGAGAAACCCTGTCTCGAAAAACCAAAAAAAAAAAAAAAAAGTATAAGAACTTTAAATTTAGAGAAACAGGAAAAAACTCCAATGAAACAAAGTAACATATTAAGCTAAAAAGAATGAATTTATTAGTTAGTGAAGAAGTCAAATTGGAGTAGGAACACATTGGTCTAAAATGGCTCTTATTAAGTACCTGTGCTGATAATGGTGGTGTTATGTCAGGAGGCTGAGGCAGGAGGAAAGATGCTGAATTCAAAGTTGGCTCAGCACACATGGTGAGTTGCAAGTCAACATAACAAGACACTGCCTCAAAAAATTTTTTTAAAAAGTCCCTCTGAACTAAGGTTCTCCAAATAATAAAGTGCTTGTATAGCAGACTGATTATACGTCTTAGTTTATAGAGGCACAATAAACAGAGCATGGGCTTTGGAACTGTGCTATCTAACATAGTAGCAACTAGTCACAAATACTGACTGGGCACCTAAAATGTGGCTGTATGATGTGGACATGCTGAGTATAAAATAAATAGACACCAAATTGTGAATGGAGGACTGTAGCCAGTCTTGAGCATGGCAAACATGGCTCTGGCAAAATCCCTTTCCTCACCCTCTCCCTTGTAAATTGTTAGATTACATTTCTAAAGCTGGCCACCAAGATGGAGGCTGACTACCCAGGTCCAGCTATTAACATTTTGAAGTCCAGCAATCAAAAGGTCCCCTTTGGCTATGTTAATTAACATGCCCAATCAAAATTAGACACCTCATCATAACAAATGGTTTCCCCTTGTACATCCATAAATTGCCATTTGCCTATGGGCCACGCCTGTCTGTCTCCTCTCTATCCAGAGGCAGTCCTTTGTCCCTCCAAGGCAAATACCTATTTCCCTTATTTCTCTTCCTTTCACCCTCATCCTCTGTCTCCGATCTTTGTCTTTTATTCCTTACCCTTTGTCCCTCTGGGGCAAATAATGTCCTCTGTTCTGAGAACTTTGTCTTGGTGTGTCCTGTGCCAACTCCAATCCTTTCAGCAAAGACATACCATTAAGAAAGCATGCAGAACAGGCGTGGTGGCGCATGCCTTTAATCCCAGCACACGGGAGGCAGAGGCAGGCGGATCTCTGTGAGTTCGAGGCCAGCCTGGTCTACAAAGCGAGTCCAGGACAGCCAGGGCTGTTATACAGAGAAACCCTATCTTGAAAAAAAGAAAGAAAGCATGCAGAACATCTCATTGTAGAAATACTGATTACACACTATACTATTGGGCCACACCAGATTAATAATAATATTAAAGAGAAGCCCTATGTGGGTGATGGTAACAACACAAGCACTCTGCAGGAGTCTTAGTTGCTGATTATTTCTCCAGGCCCCATCACTCTCTTTAAATTGGATACAATTGGGTTGACAAGATAGCTCACTGGGTTGAAGCATTTGCCACCAAACCTGACCTGTATTTTATCTCTAGGAACAACAGGGTAGAGGACAACATTCAAGTTGTCCTCTCACCTCCAAATGTGTACTATGGTGCATGTACACATGCACGCACACACATACACACACAAGTGTAATTTTTAAAGAATTTAATGGAATGGATGCAATTGCTACATGACAGAATTTTCTGAGAACTACCAATTCTACGTACAAAATTTTGGGCCCATATTATCTCCTCTGTCTGCAATTCTGGTGTTTAAACACCTGAGAACTGAAGCTTTTTTTGGTCTGTTATTAACGTTGGGTCATTATGAATAAAAAGAACAAGGCCACTTAAAGTGTCTTCATTTATTCTGTTTTAGATGTGGTAATCTCAGTTGTCAATTTGATACCATCTACAACCACCTGGGAGACAAGCCTCTGTGCGAGTGTGTGGAGCATTATCTTGATTGAGATGAACGAAGGAAGGCCCTCCTACTGGTGTTGCATAGCACCCTCCTCTAGGATTAAAAGCTTCTGTCTTGGAAGGAAGCTCATTAAAATGGAAGAAGTTGGAGATGTTGGAAAGGAGGTGGAAAAAACAGCATGTTGTAAAGGGGGAGCTCATTAAGACAGGATATTAAGAGGTATGTGAAATGTTCCATCACGCAAGGAAACTCATTAAGACACAGGATGTTCTAAGGAGAGATAAAGCCATTTTATCCTGCAGAGAAGCTTGTCAAGTTCAGGAAATAAATATCAAAGGGTTCAAAAAGTCCCTGAAACTGACTACATATATCGGGCCTCTCCCTCTCTGAGCACATATAAGCAGTAAGGGCT
This sequence comes from Lophiomys imhausi, assembly GCA_907164525.1. Lineage (NCBI taxonomy): Eukaryota > Metazoa > Chordata > Mammalia > Rodentia > Muridae > Lophiomys > Lophiomys imhausi. The sequence continues at coordinate 3,393,689 of CAJQZJ010032290.1, forward strand.
CCCGAAAGACTCTCAAACAAAAGAGGAGGCTCAGACTACAAGAGATACTCTCCAACCTGCTGGGCTGCTTGTGAGTTGTACAGTATGCTCCCGTTTTACAGCCTTTGTGAGCTGTTTCCCATGCTATTATGTAACAGTGTCCTCTGAGATTGAAACATTTCACCCTGTTGGGAAGATCCTTGGTCAGGATGGTAAATAACTCAAGGTATCTTCAGGAAGTCCCTGAAACTGACCATATTTACTAGGCCCCTTCCTTCCAGCGTAAATACTGAAAGCTGAGAGTCCCTCTCAGGAAAAAAAAAAAAAAAAGCTAAGTTGTAAAGAAGACTCTGAAACTAGACCAGCTGCCAGGAAGAGGTTTAGACCAGAGTCACATGTGTAGAGCTGCCTGTAGGCTATGTGCTATACTCAGGGTTTCCCAGCTTTTATGAACTGTCATCCGCTTGAGCAGGTCTTGGTGATGCAGCCGTCTTTGAGTCATTTCTGCGCCTGTAAGTAACCATACTCCTGAAAGTAACTAAAAAATTACATTGGTTTATAATGTTGAACTCTGATGGTCTGTCATTGGTTCCCTGTCTGGGATGAATAGGTATTTGTCCACCATGAAGGGACTCTAGCCAGCTCACAACATGGCTCTGGAAGGCCTCGCCCTTCTCCCCCATTCCCTCTGCCTTGCTAAAAATCATTAGATTACATTCTTAAAGCAAGCCACCAAGGTCTATTCCCTTATTGGACACTTCCTCCTCCTGAGGCTGACCCCAAGCTATCAAAGTATAGCAATCAGAAGCCCCTTTGGCTCACCTGATTAACATGCCCAATTAAAATTAAACACCTCATCTGAACACAGGGTTTCCCCTTTTACCTTTATAAATGGACATTTTCCTATTGGCCAAGTCTATCTCCTCTATCCAGAGGCAGTCCTTTGTCCCATTTCCCTCAGGGACAAATATCCCTGCCTTCTCTCGCTTGTTCCCTTCCCCTTCTTCCTTGCCCTCTATCTCCTGTCTTTGTCTCTTTATTCCGTGCCCTTTGTCCCTCTGGGACAAATAAATCTCCTTTGTGCTGAGAACTTGATCTTAGGGTTCCTGAGCTGATACACACTTCTTCCTAGAATACTGTTGGATAACAGTGGGTGACACCATTCCATGGGCTGAAGTTCTGAGCTATATAAAAAGAAGAATGCTAGATGTGCAGAAGCATCCGTAACTTCTTGATAGTCACAGCTGCCTCAAGCTGCTGTGACCTCACCATGATGAACTTTAACCTCAAAATGTGAACTGAAAGGAGCCCTTTAGTGGTTGTGAAAGAACAAAAATCCCAGTCTCTCATCCTGGCTTATCGAAGTTCTTACCCACCCCCCTCTACTGTAACAAGCTCATAAAAGTAAAATATCAAAGAAAGCCTGAAAACCTAGCTTTCCCTCCCTCAAAGGCCTTGAGTGACCATCTAGACAGAGCCATAGTTAATGGAAGGGCTTTCAAAAAGACTTAATGTTTATAAGATAATAGCCCCAGGAACCTCTGGTATGTGCAGGAAAGACTAACCTCCCACCCCAGACCATAAACTATCTTGAACACTTCGTCTGGGAGAGCTGTTGGGATTGCCTCGAGACGGCTGTTAAGATTGCTTTGTGGCCTGTTAATCATGAAATTGTTAACTGGGAGTTTCCATTGCCTCCTGAGGACAAGGTTACTGGAGGACTCTCAGAGTTTATCTTACAAGGCTAAATGTGATTCTGTATGGTACACACACTTCCCTAACTGCCCACTACCCCTCCCTTGCCTAGCCCTTAAGAGCCTCAAACTTTCCAGGTTTGGGGGTCATTCACAGACTACCTGCATGGAGAACATGTGATGGACCTTGCCTTGGCTCGAATCCCCAGTTGAAGATCCTTTTGCTTTTGTATCGAGTCTTCCTGGCTTGTCTTATGGTTTTGTGAACTGGGCATTACAGTTGTGTGAATGAGAATGACCCCCTCTCCCCCTATAGGTTCATATACTTGAATGCTCAGCCACCAGTTTAGTGATATTGTTTGGGAACAGGAGGTGTGGCCTTTTGGAGTAGGTGTGGTCTTGTTGGAGGAGGGGTGATATCGGAGGCAGGCTTTGAGATTTCCAAAGCACACACCAGGCCGTCTCTGTCTCTCTCTGTCTCCCTGTCTCTGCCTGCAGATCAGGATGTAAAGGTCTCAGCTACTGCTCCAGTTCCATGCGGGTCTGTTTTCTGCCATGATGATCATGGACTAACCCTCTAAAACTGTAAACAAGCCCCAATTAAATGCTTCCTTTTATGAGTTGCTTGCTCATGGTGTCTTGTAGTGAGTCTTAGTTTCTTTAAAAACCTAGTTATGTATGTGAATATGTTTTTGTTTTAATCCCAGGTATGAGATATGGAGCTGCTTCACAGCAGGTGATTCTGATTTGCCTTGTGCACTCGCAGGGGTGTGATCTTTGCCAACTGCAGAGCATATAAATAGGAGAATCCTGAGAGGGCTCCTGGAAGCTGCTGTCCCCACTGCTGCTGGTTCACCCTGCTGCTGCATTTGTATTGTTTGATTGCTGGTTAGCTGGACTGCTGGAGATTTTGATGATGAAGAATGAACTTGCCTCAAGGAACTCTACATCCCCAATCAGCAAGAAGTAGCCTACAGAGGTCTACGCCCCTGTCCCCGCTAACCTTCTTTCTCTCCTACCTAGTGTTGGGGGTTGGAAGTGATTAGGGTGGAATAAGTGTTGGAAAGGAAGTAGAGGTATAAGAACCCAATAAAATAGCTAAAAAATATATGCCAACAGTGTCTTTTCACAGCAATAGAAGAGTGACTAAGACATCCCTGCTTTTTTAAGTTGCTTTTGTCAGAGTATCTTACCACAATCGACAGAAAGGTAATTAAGACAGAAGACTAGCCAGACATATTTTGTCAAAATATTAATGTGTTTGATTTTGGAGTACTGATCCAGGACACTGCTGGATGTACTGTGTAGTGTGCATAGTAAAGAACCACTTTACCTTTCTCTAATCTAACCAGTTATGAATTGTGAAGGACATGCTGATCCATGAGTGCTGGGGAAAAGTTCCTGAAACTGTCCAGTATCTGGTAATAACAATGATAATAACTATTAGGAGAAATAATAAAACATTCTGGTAAAATGAGGAATTAAAGTAACTGAAAATTTCACCGTGAAGCCACATGATCACATAAACAAAAAATCTGGCTCTCCAAGGCTCACAGAAGTCATGGAGAAGGAGGTACAAAGACTGTTAAGAGTCCGAATGGAGGAGTTGGAGAGATGGCTCAGCAATTAAAAGCACTGGCTGCTCTTCCAAAGGACCTGGGTTCAAATCCCAGCACCCACATGGCAGCTCACAATTGTAACTCCATATCCATGAGGTGTGAAGGATATGAATGACACCCTTACATTGCACATGAAATAAAATTAAATATTTTTTTCTGAAAAAAAGAGGATGGAGAGGAGTGTGGTCACTACACTCATGAATTCACTGCAGTTATGGTCACCTTCCCAAGATCAGTTAACATTCTAGCAGGCAACACTAAAAAGGACTCAGTGGTTTACAACAAACACAACAAAAAGTGGAAGCAGTACATACAGTGAGTATCTAGGGGACCAGGAAGGCCGAGTTGCAGGTAGATATTGAAGGGACCTGTATGTGATACAAGATAGTCCAAGACCAATTGCTTATCACAAAGGAGATTTATTTGCCCAAGGGGACATAGAGCAGGGAATAAGAGACACAGGATACAGAGGATTAGGGAGAAGGGGAAAAAACATGTAAGAGGGATAAGGGGTATTTTTCGCAGAGGGAAAAAGGACTGTCTGTGGATAGAGAGGAGACAAATGTGGCCCATAGGCAAACGGTGGTTTATACAGGTAAAAGGGGAAACCCTGAGTTAAGATGAGGTGTTTAATTTTAATTGGGCAGGTTAGTTAGGTGAGCCAAAGGGGGCTTTTGATTGCTGTACTCAATACTTTGAGAGGTGGACCTTGGTAGTTAGCTTCAAGAGGAAGAAGTGTTCAAACAAGGGAACAGACCTCGAGAGCTAGCTTTAGGAATGTAGTCTAATGGTTTTTAGCAAGGCAGAGGGAATAGGGGAGAAGGGCAAAGCCTTGCAGAGCCATGTTCTCCACGTTTGGGCTGGCTAGAGTCCCTTCAGATATAATATAATACATACAAGTATAAAACTGTCAAAGAATATATGAAAGATTTTAAAAAGGAAATTGGGGACTGGAAAGATGGCTCAGTAATTAGGAGTGCATAGGACCTAAGTTCAGTGCCCAGCACACACAACCACCTAAGTCTAGCTCTAGGTGAATATGATGTCTCTGACCTCTGCTGGCACCTGCACTCATATGGATATATATATATATATATATACACATATATTTATAATACATATATAATACATATATAAATATATATAATTAATTAATTAATTATATATTTAAATAAAAGAAAGAAATTAAAAAAAAAGATTTCTGGGATTTATCCCAGAATCCTTCTTGGTTCCAATCCCATTGCACTCCCTTTATCTTTTTTTTCAAGTTTTTGTTTTTTATGTATATGTGTGTGTCTGTGTGTGGGAATGTTCATATAAGTCTAGGTACATGGAGAAGCCAGATAATGGGGTTGGATCGCCTGGAGCCAGAGTTACAGGTGCTGTCCCAGTGACAAACTGAGACCCAAACCATTGCCTCTGGGAGAACAGTAAGTTCTCTTAACCACTAAGCTGTCTCTATAGACACTTACTAATCTTTTTCTTTGCACCCCCAGTTACTGAAGACCTCTCCTCTTCTTGTATTGAATATTAACACATGCCTTCAGTTCATCTCCCTGTTTCCAAGAAGGGAGTCGTGTTGGGATGATCTCTTGTGTGCTGTGTAAAGGTTGTCTTTGTGTTATTCAAATGCTGATTTCTGTACCAGCAGGGATTAGAGAACAGGCCAGACTTTGATGTCTGGACCCAGCAAGAGCTCAATAAATTGGTGCCATCAATTTACTGAGACAATTTTTATTTTCATAGGCACTGTAAATTGTACACAGGCTCTAGGCAAGTGTTCTGCCACTGAGCTATCTGCAAACCCTTCAGAAAACACAAAACAAAACATCTCTTCTCATACCAAGATGAAGATGGAACGCTCCATTTTCATTATGTTGACATTCTCTCTCTCTCTCTCTCCCTCTCTCTCCTGTGTATCTCTGGCTGTCCTGGAACTAACTCTGTAGACCAGGCTGGCCTCAAACTCGGAGAGATTCGCCTGCCTCCTGAGTACTGGGATTAAAGGCGTGCGCCACCATCTCCCAGGCGACATCTTCTCTTTTTAAAACCAAGCTAATAATAGCAGTAGCTTCCCCGGCTCACCAGGGCCTGTGACTACCTCGGGTTTAGATATGAAAATGTTCCCCAGAAGGGCTCATGTATTGAAGACTTTGTCCTTAGCTTGTGGGTTCAGTCACTGACAGGAGTAGACAATGAAGGCTTATCTGCTTTCTCTGGTTATTTACCTCTTGGTGGGTTCCTAATACACTGGCATTACTGAGAGGTGGTAGAAAGCAAGAAGTTGGACCTAGATGGAGGAAGTAGAGGCAGGCCTTGAAGAGACAGCCCTTGTCCCCAGCCCCCTCTGCTCCTTCCTCTTCCTGGCTACCATGCAGTTGAGTTATCCTTACTTCACAGTTCCACCACCTAGGGCCTAAACACAGTGGATCCAGTCAGCCCTGGAATAAGCCCTCCGAAACCATGAGCCAAAATAAACCCCTCTCTCCTTTACACTGTCTGTCAGTGACTGGAAAGCGACAAACACACACTCTTAGAAGTTTCCAGTCACTAAAAGTTGCACATCAATCAGTGGCCTTTCTCCGCCGCTCCTACCTGGCTCCTGCTATGGGATCTGCGGCAAGAGTCAATGGGTGCTATTTTAAAGACTCAAACTAAATTACCTTTAACTGAAACAACCAAAGAGGAATTTATCCACGAAGGGAACAAGTCACTGAAAGGGAGCCAAAAAGAACAGTCACAGAAAAGACGAACACTTCTTAAAGAATAAGAAAATCATGCATGTAAGAGCATTATCGTAATGAGCGTTGCCATCAGAGAGGTGAGCCCATACCTCTTCTGAAGGGACGTAAGAAAACAGAGTCACAGGATGTTAGAGGGAAGGACAGTGAAAACTCCCGCTTCTGGATACAAAGGCAGACTGAATTCCAATTCTTGGTCTGCCAAATCACTGGGCCTCCCTGGACGTCAGGGCCCCATTCATCTGTAATGCAACAGTACTAATTCCACCCACTGCAGTGTTGCTGGGAGGACCCTGTACCTCGAAGCACACTTCACACCAAGCAGACACTGAATGGACGTTTGTTAGTCTCACCCTGAGGATTTACACTGAGACCTGACCTGTTTGCACAAGCCTGATGCTTTCCCATTAGTAATGGAGAGCTCTCAGGTCACATCTCAAAGAGGAAGTCTCCTCCTGATTGTTTAATACAAATACGAGGCAGATACGATTGTTTCAGGAAAAGAGGCTTACGCTTAATTGCCCATTATGAACTAAGGTTTATTAGAAGGAAGGGTTGAGAGATCAGGGTCAGGCCTTGAGGTCTGAAGAAGAGCATTGGAAAATAGATGGTTTAATGAATACAAGAGCCAAATGCTTAAAAGGAAAGAGAGGCAAACAAACAAAGGAGAGGAGCTTCTTTTAATGTGAGAATAAGAGAAATAGGGAGAGAAGACAGGAGGGAGGAGGAAGGAGAAGAAAGGAGGGAAGGGGGAGGTGTAATGGGAGTTAGTTTTCTTTAGTGAATTAGTAAGGGCTTCTGAAGTGCAGACTCCTAAGGGGCATGTAGATCAGCCTGGCACCTGGCAGCACATAGTCCTGGACAACCATTGAGAAGGCACTCTGAAAGCCTGGGAAAATGAGAGAAAGGACTTTTGGACCTGCCTTTCTTCAAAGGACACTGAGCAGAGCCAAAGTGGACACCCTTTGGTTTTCAAGCCTCAGTTCTGAGACATGGATAAAGCATCCTGCTGAGGGGCGTGGCTACAGGAGCTGCCAGAGAGCTTGAGAAAGGACCAGACCCAGCAAAAGATCAAGAAAACCATCCCCTATTTAAGCCTGAGACACAGGGCCCCAGGGAAACACACACACACACACACACACACACACACACACACACACAGCTGATGCCCAAGCCATGAAAGAGAGGCCGGCACAAGAAACAACAAGGCACAAAGTGATGTACTACCTCTGCCAGCCCTCAGGTTGCACCAGCCCTGAGGAGATAAGAAGTGGTTGGATGGAAGCCTCAGCACATGAATTGAGAGGTGGAATCCTGTAGCGCAACACCTGCCCTCAGGGGTTCAGCTAGTTTAAAAGTCAGTCTGAGTTGTCAGCTGACTGAAGCCGGCCCCAAGCTGAGCGGCTGAAGCAGGCTAGCCGCAAGAGCCAGTGGTGTGTGATGCTAGGCCTCTGAGTCTAAGGAAAAAGCTCAAACCTAAGTTGAACTAAGACTGCCAGAGCCGGAGTGCTGGCTGACTGCTGTTTGAGGTGCGCCTACAGATAGAAAAAGGCTGACAAGTTGTCCTAAAGACCCACGGCCTTAATATCTTTCCAAAAGGGTTAAAGTAGGATTGTTTAAGTGTTATTAGGTGTTTATAGATTATAGGTGTTTATTAGGTATTATTAATAAACACAGTTTAATAACATTTTTGTTTACAGGGTGGTGGAGGGAGAGAGGAGGGAAAAGGAAGGAGGGAAGAGGGAGAGAACACTCACACAGTGACAGCCTCTGAGCCATGAGTTGGATGGCTGGGAGAAGGACACAGGAGCCTCTTCCAAGAACTCCCTCTACCACAGGAATACCTGACTTTTATACTATCCCATGGAGTACGAGGATACATGGTGAGGACTCCTGGGACTCAATCAGGTTTTGGGTTGAAGCCCTCTGATTGGGATTAGTGTCCTTATAGTGTTCCCTTAACCCTGCTACCCTGACAATAGAGTAAGAAGGCAACATCTATGAACCTGGATGTGGGTCATCACCAGATACTACAATGGCTAGAGTGGTTCCTCTTAGCATTTCCAACTCTCAGGATTGTGTAAGATAAATTTCTGTTGTCAACCGACAGCCCAGTGTATGTTCTGCTTTGGCATCTCTCGCAGCTTGAACGATAAGACTTAGGCCTTGGTTCTCAGCCGCTTACCAGGGCCCCGGCGCCGTCTCGATGGCTCCATCACGCATGGTACTTTCCCTTTCTCCAACAAGGTGATGATGTTTGGCCTCCGGCAGACCAGACCTGCACATCGGACAAATACGGGAACCGGTCATTATGCGGGCACCACTGAAATCAAAGCCAAGCTCTGTGTCAATAAAATGTGGGTTTATCATCACACAATGTGAGGGGCAGCTGCAGAACTGGGGTAGGGTAGGAATGAGGGTAGACATGGTGATTCCTTCCTTTTTTCTTTTTTGGAGGGTGACTGGAGACAGGGTTTCACTGTGTAGCCCCGGCTGTCCTTGAACTCACAAAGACTGGCCTGCCCCTGCCTTCAAAGTGCTGGGATTAAAGGGGTGCACCACCACACTCAGTACATGGTTATTTCTAAGAAATGTAGATTCATGACTCCTGACACCCAGCTCCTAAAGTCTGTGACCCCTAAAGTGGTGTCTTTCGTATGCTAATGAGATAGCAGGTGAATGTGGGCTCCTGAGGATCAGCCAGAAAAATCAGCAGTGATTAGACCTCCAGCCTCCACTCCATCCCCTAACTTCACAAGAGGGCTGGTAAAATGCTGAAGACTGATCAATCAAACCAATATAATGAAGCCTTTATAAGCTCAAAGGAAGGAGGTTGCAGGACATGTGGGGAGCAGCATTCCTAGAGAGGGAATGGAGACTCTGCACTCTTTCCCCTCCCGAATCTCTGATACATCTTTTCCATAGGATCTTTTATGCTGAACTAGTAAACTTAGGCACGTACCAGAGTTCTATCAAACCTGGAAGGGGGGCAGTTTTGGGGAATCCTGAACTTACAGTTAGCTGGAAACTCCAGAGGCCTGATTTTGTGAACACGGTAGGGATAGTCTTGTGACACTAAGCCCTTAATGTGTGGATCTTACACTGACCCAGGGAGGTTCTGTCAGAATCTCAATGTCAACCTGATATTCAAGTAAGAACTGCTTGGGGTACTTGGGGTAACCTCCTTCCTCTGGTGTCAGACTATTCTGGGCTGAATGGCTAAGTGTGAAAGTTGGTTTTAAACGTTTTAATATAGAGAAGATGAAAACTAAATTATATAGTAGAATTGTTTAATCTAATGCTATAAATGACTCTTGGGAATACAGGATCAAGTGCTTCTGGGACGAGGTCTCACGATATCATCTTTCAGCTCTAAATCACTTTCATCCTTTGATCCAGTGGTATGTTGGGCCTCCATTCAAGGTTCTGAGGCCAAAAAAGTATGTGTATTAAATAAAAAGTAATGTATACACTGCTGTATGTTAAAATAACTATAATTTTTACACAAACACACCTGTTTAAAAAATTACACAGAACTTAAGTGAGTTCCATTTTCCTGAATAGACCCTGACAGATACAAGCCCTTTACAGATTGGTTCTGGATTAGGGGCACACACACATAAATGCACATGCACACGAACACATATACAACACCTTACCAAGCGAGACCAAATTCTGATAGTTCTCCAACATGACATCTTCGTATAAATCCTTCTGAATGGGACTCAGCCATTCCCATTCCTCCTGAGAGAAGTAGATGGCTAAGTCCCCAAAAGTCACTGGTGCCTGAAATGAAAAAAAAAATTACAAGTCAATTCAATCATGAGCTTCCAAAGTGCTTTCTGCATGGCTAGAGAAAAGGGGTTCTGTCATGACCTGAACTTACAGGTAGCTGGAAACTCCAGAGTTTAGAACAGCCAGTTAAGAACAGCTGTTAAGAACAGTCAGTGTTCTTAACCTCTGAGCCATCTCTTCAGCCCCCAGCACCTGGCTTTTTAAATAGGGATTCTCACTTGATCTTCCTGCTTGAACAGTGAACACCTTACAGCCATCTTCCTCGGCTCCAGGAAAACTTAACTTTTAGAGGACCTAGGTCTTACTCAGGGTTGCCTGACTATTGGTGTCACTCCCATGAAAATGGGGGAAGGGAGCACATGTAAAAAATGTGAAAACAAACTGGATTCTGCTAATAACAAACACAGCTGGTAGAGAGGGCCTAAGTCTAGAGTAAATCAACAATTTGATTTTGGTCCTAGGAAACCCATGCCAAAGATCTGGCTAAACCATGTTGTGGCTGAATCCTGACCAAGTCAGAAATGCAATAGGAGTTAGATTTCTTTAGTGAGTAAGTGGGGGCTTCTGAAGGACAGTCTCTTAAAAGGAGGCATATGACTTATGGGAAACACCTGGTAGCACAAGTGGACCTGGGCAACCAATGAGGAGGCACTCTGTATAACAAGGAAAGCCAGGAAACTGGAAAGGGCTTTTGGCTTGACATTGCTTACAGACACTTCTTGGCTGCTGGACACTGCCTCATTTTGGCGGAAGGTGGGCAGAGCCCAGATTGGGCTAAAGCCAGGTGAAGCCTCGTTTTGGGGTGGTAAAAGCCCTCGAGAGAGGGCAGACAGTACCCTGCTGAAGGGCATGACTTCAAAGCTCCAGACCCAGGAGATCAGCCAGGGAACTTCGAGTTACCTCAAGAGCAGCACCCTGCTTAAGGGTGGGGCGGCAGAGCCCGAGAGGAGCACTGGAAAGACGGAGGTGCAAAGTGGACATGCGCCAGCTGCTCGCGCTGGAGACAAGGCCAGCCTGTGAGCAGAGATGCGCTAACCAGCAGTCCCTAGGCCTTACCAGCTCTGAGGCAGTAAGAATGGGGCGGTCAGGTCTCATCACATAAATGGAAACCAGCTGGGAAGACAGCAGCTGAGAGGCCGAGAAAAGGCCGTGGAAGGCTGCCCCTGCCACAAGTTAAGCTAGGACTGTCTGACACAAGAAGCGGGACATAGGACCTGCTCAGAGAAAGTCCGTGAGAAATGGACACTGAGGAGAGCCCTGGCGGCTGGCACCATGGCAGCGGGAGCACAGCGGCCTGAGGCTACATCCATCCTTGGGACCACAGCCACCGAGTGAGTGAGGAAGGTGGAGGTGTGAGGCAAGAGGGCTCTGAGGCCACGATCCCAAGGACTAAGCTGCTTCACACAGCGATTGCCAAGCTAAAGTGAGGGAGTAGCCAACGCAATAGCCAAATGACTACTGAACGACTGCTATTGCGGTGTTCCTGCACACAGACTGCTGACCAGCTGCCTGCAAAGGACCTGCGTTTGAGGATTGGTATCCTTTATAAAGCTCATAGGGCTGGTGGGGTGGTAGGTGTTAATAGATATTAGTAAATGGAGTTTATACTTTACCTTTACACAGAGATCACAGGGAATGTATGTTGATGTAAAGTTATTGGGGCAGCAAGAGAGAACAAACACATGTAACTGAGTGAAATGTATTTTGTTCGTTTGAAACAGGGCCTTATGTATCCACGGCTGGCCTGCAACTCTCTATGTAGCCACAAACAACCTTGAACTCTCCATCTTCCCACCGCCCGGAGGTCATAGGCATGCTCCACCACACTCAGTTTGTGGGGTTTGGGGTCTGAACTCAGGTTTCAGTCCTAAGCAAGCAGTGTATTAACTGAGCAACATCCCCAGACTAAGAAAATGTGTTTCTGATGAGAAACTGCCCTTGAGTTGATGCAACACTCATCTGGTCATCTCCAGAGGAGAAGCAGGTTAGGCCAGTGCTGCTCACTTTTCCGTTTCCAAATTATACTCTTGATTCTTGTACCCTGACCAGGTAAACCTCTTCATGTCGAGTATTAGTTTTATAAGGAAAAAAAAAGTGACACAACTGGATAGATCTGTCACATGCACACCTAACCTCTTTGGCTGAGTGGGCCCCACTAGGGCGCACCCATCCCCAGCAAAAGAAATGACAGAACTCTCATATTCTTTCTGGGGAGGGCATCTCTGAGTACTGCAGATCCCCTACTAGATGCTGAATGGCCTGTGAATGGTCATGTGAACACTGAGAGGAACGGAAATGGGAGAACACCAGGTTTTACATCAGTCTACTGTAGGCAGGAAATCTCCAGAAAGAAAACAAACGGGCCACCTCTTATAAGACAGGACAGGCTATTCCAGAGGCGGGGGCGGTGTCACCACTCACCTTGGATCTTGATTTCCCTCGTGCTACGGACATCCTCTTCCCTTGCCTTTGATGGTCCACATTCAGCGGTTGAGGCAGAGTGCTGGCAGAAGAGAGAGGTCATAAGGCTTAGTGGTCTTTGGGGTGGTCCTGAAGTCCCTAATTACCTCTCCACAGACCACAGCAACTGGAACAAGTCACTTGTGTCACCCCACCCCCCAAGGTCAGTTCCTACACTCACAGTAGGAACACATGTATTCCTGATCAGGACACAGAAGAACGAAGTGCAGACACCTGACCCTCCTCCATCTGACAGGCGGGGGAATGCAGGTAGCAGGCCCTGCAATGACCTAAAGCAGCAAAGTCTCTGCTCCCGGGTACCATTTGTTCAGGCAGGGAAGACACGTCCACAGAGCACGCAGTGATTTAGGGTCCCAAGCAGGTTACTGTTTGTTCACTGCCCTGCTCCCAGGGCTGCCATACCCAGAGAAACTGCGTAACAAAAAGCATGTGCTGGGGCTGGGGGTGTGGCTCGGTAGAGTGAGGTTGGGTGGCGCGCACTAAGCCATGGGTTCCACGTCCAGCCCAGCGTCACGGAAACTGGGCGCGGTGGTGTGTCCATACCCTAGGTGGTCAGACAAGGACCAGTAGAGGAGACCAGGGTGATGCAGTAGTCAGGGAAAGGCCTCTCCGTGAGGTCTCAATGTGGTGAGCATGTGAGCCACAGGGCACAAGGACGATAGCTTTCCAGGTAGAGCCTGGGCTAGGCATGGGTGCCATGTGTAGAGAGATATAAGAAGGCTGTGTGCAGCTGGGGGTGGGAGGGTAGGGGTGGGACTGGCGCACACCTGTGATTCCAGCCAGGGCTACACAGAGAAACCCTGTCTGGAAAAAACCAATCCCAACCCCCTCCCCTACACACACACACAAGGCTGTGTGCTAAGACAGGGTGAGGTGAGGAAGGCTGATGGGACCAGATAAGGGAGGGGTGGTTTCCGTGATAAGATGTTCCTGGGGGAAAGGTGCGACAACCTTAGCAGGAGAGAGACTAATCAGTCTCTGTTTAATAGAATTTGGAGGTGGCTATGTGGCATATAAACTGCTTTGGTGGCAGTGGAGAAAGCAAGTGGTGTAGTTGAGTCATTAGGCGGCTATATAAAAAGGCGGGCAAAATGCGGCCAGCGTGGACTAAAGAAACCTCTTTACCCATATGTCTCTCCATCCTGAATTGAAGAATCACTGCCTGAGGCTAGGCTACCCTGATTAGAAAGACACCCAACAGGTTCCTCAGGTCAGAGTAGACTGCACTTTCCCCTCAGAAACATACTTGGGCAGATGGCAGGTGCTCGCCTAGGGGTAGAAGGGGTCGGGACGCACCACTGTTCAAACCAGAGCCTCTGCTGGAGGTGGAAGATGGCCAAATTCCAAATACAGACACAAAAACACCTTTGAGACTCACCACTACACCCCTGCCAGTACACAGGTCAACAACAACCAAAACCCTCTCAGCACCACAACAAAGGCCAGACCCTACACTGCACTCAGTGTGTCCCAGGCATTACACAGGGCATTTTGCCTGTTATTTACAAGCCTTTCCATCAAAACTCGGGCGAGTGCTATTTATCCTTTTGTACAGAAGGAAAAGTCTCATCCTTAACAGGCTCTGTTTCCCGGGAGAAGGCCATCACGGCTCCTCCTCCAGAGCAGCCGGTTGCCACGGTAACAAATTAGATAAGGTGCGATCAATCACGCACTGGCACATACAAAGCCACTGTCATCTGATGGCGCACAGTATCTCCAGGCTATGATACACAGATTTGTCAGTCTCTCTCTCTCTCTCTCTCTCTCACACACACACACACACACACACACACACACACACACACACACACGCGCACAGCTAGCGACAATTCAGAAGCCCAGAGCTGTGTGCCCCACACCTACACCTGAGGCCCCCTCCAACCTGAAGTGGCATCCTTTTCCCACTACGCCACTAATCAGCTCCTGAACACCCACCTGTTCCTGGGACCCCCCCAGGCCAAGTCCCCCCAGACTATGATTAAACAGCCCCACCAGTCGGTCACACTGGCTCACAGGTACAACTGAGATGCGCAGAACTGTGCTCCCACATCCACTAGCGGGTGGCTTCCTTTTCACACGCCACAGATCCCTCTGGGGGGCCCACGGGCCTGGTCAGTCTCTGCCTCTCTCTCTCCCCCTCCCCCTCTCCCCTCTCACGCACACAAACACACAAGGGTGGAGTCGCAGGAAGGATCCTCGCACCGTGTTTACGCCACAACGAGACACGCCAGGCCAACACGAAGCTGCAGGCATGCACCGGATTACGAGAGCTCGAGTGCGTGACCCACGCAAAGAAGTCACACGCGCGCGCAAACACACACACTACCACACACACACATACACACGCGCGCGCGCCACCAATCATTTCCAAAGAAGCCTCGTAGCCACCAGACCCCTCACCTGCCTTCCCGAGGGGTCTTATGCTTCACAGCTGCTACAGAACTGGCCACCGACTGATCCCCCGCGCCTGCGCACTCGCCTCGCGGACCCGCAGGGGTCCCCCTCACGGCCGTTTCCCCGCCCCGTAAGCAACACGTAAACCAGTCGGCCCCGCCCCCGGGGCTTCCCCAAGAGCACGGAGCCACGCCCCCTGACGCGCAACAGGACGCCGCTCACGCAATCGGAGCCCCAGAGACAGCGCGAGGCCACGCCCTTCACAAGTTTGCAAGGCGCGCGCGGAGAGGACTGGTGGTCGCGCTTCTCCGAGGGTTTCCGACAAACCCCAGTCAGCGTCTGTGCAACATGCATCCATTCGTCGGGTGCTTCTCCTCCCAGCGTTCCATACCTCGGGTTCGGTGGACTTCCACGAGCCTCGCGAAAATCCGGAGCTTGCACCGCCAGCCTCCCGGATTGGAAAGGGACTGTGGATGGCCACGCCCACCTCGTGACTGAGTTGGGAGGACAGATTTTCTTCTGTGGCATTTCAGAAGGCCAGTGGGAGATGATGGACTTGTGAGAGGGAAGAGGAGCGTCCCACCTTGGAATCTAAATGAAGCCTCTCTCCGTAACCGAGCAGCGACAATTCTGGCACAATTCAACACTGCTTAAGGCCTTACTCCCTCCCAAGATATAAATCTGAAAATTTTTAGGAATCTCAGTAGAAATCCAACTTAAAGGAGAAAGGCCTGTCCTTGAGCAACCCTAATGATTTCTGGCTCTATCTTATCAAATTATAACTCCATTTATAACTTCCGGAGCCATCTCACATCTCACCAATGGAAAAGGGGGTCAGGGTAAGAGGAAACTCTTGGCTCAGTGAAGGACAAGGAATGGCTCACCAGGATAAGGACAAACTCGACACTAGACCCTGTTATCACGTCCCTTAGCAAGAACACAGTCGTTGGTGGGTGCACAGGAGAGAGCATGGGCAACCTGTACATAAACACACCAGGTGCCCGGAGAAAGGGAAGTGACTTGTTGAGATCGTCAGTCAAGATAGTGAAGAGCTTCAGCCGTGACAGCTGAATGGTCATTATGTGAGGAGCACTGTTCTTAAGATCCTATAGTTCTCTCGACAACACTACTGCGCAAATACTGCAATTTCACTTCATAAATGGGAAAACTGAGGTTCTAAGCACACGGACCTTATCTGAGGCCCCAGAACTAGAAAGGGGGGGGGGCACAGAGCTTAAGTTCTACACATCATTTCTCTAAAGGGGAGACCGAGAGAGAGAGTGAAAGTGCCCCAACCCTAGAATGGGGGTACAGGGTGGAAGTCCCTAAGAAGAGGTGAAACTCAGATTCTCACAGCCTTTCAAAGTCTCTCTATCTGTCCAGGGGGAACTATGATGTCAACATTGAATGAAGCAAGCTATTATTTTGGAGATCAGAAATGGGATTGGGGGAGACTAGAGGTTGCATTTCTTCCCAGTGAATGAAAAAAAAAAAAGAAGAAAGAAATTAAAAGGAAAGGACATAACTGTTCCTAGGTATGGTAGAGGAGAAAGACACAGTCAGAGGCAGGGACATCTGAGAGAGTCCAAAGTGAACATCTTTCCTAAGCCAAGTGACGAGTGGGAGGAGGGGAGAGAGGAGGACCAGACCAAGAGGCCAGGAGGATAAAAAGAGTAGGTGAAAGGATCAGGTAACCAAAATGGTTGAATTATATAGGCAAGTGTAGCTGGGGGAAGGGCAGCCCAGCCCGTGGGCTGGAGAAGTTTAGGGTAGGAGAGGCAGGTCTTCCGGCCAGGAGGACCCTGTAGTAGATAAGGAATGAGGGATGCTGGAAGAACATGCCTCAATGAACATACGCCTCTCTGAAGTGTGTTCTTTTGCCTACTGGGGATGGAAGGATACAAGGCTGGGGAAAGGGTTTGGGGAGAAGGCCGTGGACAGGGTAAAGAGTACCAACATGAAAAAAAGCTGTATGAAAAATGTCATAAATAGGCCGGGCGGTGGTGGCGCACGCCTTTAATCCCAGCACTTGGGAGGCAGAGGCTGGCGGATCTTTGCGAGTTCGAGGCCAGCCTGGTATATAAAGTGAGTCCAGGACAGCCGGGGCTACACAAAGAAACCCTGTCTCGAAAACCCAAAAAAGAAAAAGAAAGAAAGAAAGAAAAATGCCATAAACAAATTTACAATTTAGCTGGGTGTGGTGGCGCACGCCTTTAATCCCAGCACTCGGGAGGCAGAGGTAGGCGGATCTCTGTGAGTTCGAGGCCAGCCTGGTTTACAAAGCGAGTTCCAGGACAGCCAGTACTGTTATACAGAGGAAATCCTGTCTCAAAAAAACAAAACAAAACAAAAAAGAACGAAGAAAAAAAAAGGAGGAAACTTACAGCTTGTATACTAATTACAAAAAGAATTAAAAAGAAGTGAAGGAGGTAGGGAAGAAATAACAAAAAAAGGAAAAGGAAGCGAAAAGACCTCTCAACCAATCGGAATCCTGTTTTTGCAAGACTCACAGTCTTTCTCCCAACTCCCAACATCCTACCGGCGGACTAGCATTTCGCTGTCTCCCAGGCAACCCATCTTGTAGGCTTGAAGCGACCCAGCAAATTCTGGGTATTGTAGTGTCAAAGAAGCAGAGAGGCTGGAGGTGCGCCTGTCCGTAAAACGGAGTTTGTTAGCAGAAGCGTCAAGAATCAAGAAATTTTTGGGAGATTGAAAACGCTTTCCAGATATTCTTGGGTGTAATTTGTTAGAGGGAGAAAAGGAAAAGGCTGGGCGCGAAGGTTTGTGGGAGTTGTAGTTTTGCATTCAGTTGCGGGCTGGAGCCGAAGTCGTGAGACAGTACCGTCTTGCGGCAGATATGAGCACAGCAGGCTCCGGAGTTGGCCAGGTCTTGTTCCCAAGTTCAACCAGGGAGGCTGACTTCCACAAGGATTCTCATGACCTTCTTATGGGCACTGGAGGTAGAGGGGGAGCTTTTGTGCAACTATATATGTACGTGCCAACCTCACGTTGTGCCTGGCTACCTGCTTTATAGTGAGCAGAGTGCACCAATATGGTGCACTCACTTTTTTTTTTTTTCCTACTCCAAATCTGACAGGGAACCAGACTCTTGAGGCAAACTGGGTCACTGCCCGCTCTAATGAGCATCCTTGTTCCTTTTATCTAAACTGTAACTTAACAAGTGATACACTTACTAAGAGTCCAATTAGTGTGGTTGCCAAGGAGGCAGCAGTGCATAGAACTCATATACAGCTTTGAATCTTTCCTTCTTTCTTTCTTCCTTTTTAAATATTGTATTTTTATATGTATGTTTTGCCTTCACAAATTTTAAGTACACCACATATGTGCAGTACCAGCAGAGACCTTAAGACAGCATCAGATCCTCCGTAACTAGAGTTATTGACAGTTGTGAGTTGCTGTGTGGATGATTGAAACTGATTTTGGGTCTTTTGCAAGAGTAGCCAGTGTTCTTAACTGCTGAGCCATCTCTCCATCCTCTTTTGTTTTTTTATACAAATTCCTCTGTGTTCCTCACTGTGTAGTCAAGAATCAGCCTCAACTCCTGATTCTCCTGCATTCCCCTTGATACTGCCTAGGGGTGCAGGCATATGGGTTCATTTTCTCTGCTTATTAAAGAATTAAAAAACAGGAAATAAGCAGAGTAGTGGTGGCACACGCCTTTACTCCCAGCACTCAGCAGGCAGAGGCAGACAGATCTCTGTGAGTTCGAGGCCAGCATGGTCTACAGAGCAGGTTCCAGGACAGACAGGGCTGTTACACAGAGGAACCCTGTTAAAACAAAAAACAAAAAGACAGGAAATAAGTGTTACCAGAAATCATGGGAAGTCTCAGCCCAGACATCATAAGGGAAGGGCAAAAGCCATGCTACTGCAATACAGGAGAGAGAAGTTTTAGATAGAAAGTAAAGAAGTCCAAAGTGTCAGGGAGTTTAAAAGCACACTTAGGCCTTGGCCAACATCCCAAAGCAAAAGGAGACAAATAGGCCTTTCTGCTCTTGAATTTGTATTTGAATTTGTATTTGAGCAAGATGGCTTAGTGGATAAGGACGCTTGCTGCTAAGCCGGTGCCCTCAATACACACAGAATCACCCTGCACTCACTCAATACATCAAAATGGAATGAATTTTGATTATAGATTCCTGACAGCACTCCACCCTGGGCTAGTTTGTTGTGTTTCGTGAATGAAAGAAACAAACACTTAGCCATTACGCAGGTGTACATTTAATTAGAGAGACAGTAAAGAAAGGCTGAAAATGGTCCAGAAGAGAACATATTGGGGAGACCCCTGCAGAGGCTCACTCCATGGCTCTCCTGGCCCTTGTCTCATGGCACGATCCTCAGAGAGGTTTCCTGCTGGCCTTCTGAACATACTCATTATCCTCCTCCGAGTTGACAGGCCAGAGTGTAAAGAGCTTCCTTGGGAGGTAAGATGCAAGGGGGATGAAGGTCTTGTGAAGGTTGAATGAGAGTGCAGGTTTACTGTAAAGAACAGCAGGGGTCGTCTCTAAGGAAGAGGTGAAAGGAGGAGAAACACAATTGGACACTTGTGTCTTCACATATTCTCAGACTCTTTGTCTCCTAGCACCCCAACCACCCCACAGGGACTCTCTGTTTTACCCCTGAGCCTGCACTTCTTATCCCCACCCGGGACCACATACCTGGTGGCCATGGCCCACCCACTTTGTTCCTTCTTCCCCAAGCTATTCCACCTGCTGATGTCACTTCCATCAGACCTCATGGGGATTGGTTCCCAGGATAGCCTCAAACTCAAATGGCCCCTGCCTCTGCTGGCCCCCAACCTCAACCCTGAGTGCTGAGACTAAAGGCATGTACCACCACTGCGTGTAAAATTCTAAAAATATTTTTAAAGATTGACTTTTATCTTGTGTGTGCATTTGTCCATGTATTTGTTAAGCGTACCACATGCATGCAGTGTCCATGGAGGCCAGAAGAGGGTGTGAGATCTCCTGGAATTGATGGTTGTGAGCCACTGTGTGCTTGCTGGGAACCAAACCTGAGTCCTCTGCAAGAGCACGGCTGAGCCATCTCTCCAGCCCCGCAGCAGTGGTCTTAACTGCTGAACCATCTCTCCAGCTCCGCAGTGGTGGTCTTAACCGTTGAACCATCTCTCTAGCCCCTATTTTATTTTTAATTATGCATATAGGTGTGTCTGTGGGTGGGTAGATATGTCCATGCAGATGCCTTTGCAGGCCAGAAAAGGGCATCTGGTCCCCTGTGACTGGAGTTACATAAGGTAGTGTAAGTCCCAAAATGTAGATGCTGGGAATTTAGTTTGGGTCCTCTGCAAGAGTAATACAGTGTTCTTAACCTCTGAACTATCTCCCCCGACCTCTTCTTTAACAACAGAATGAAACAAAAACTCCACTCAGAATTACATTTTATTATATATATATATAGTGTGTGAGGTGTAGTGGGGGAGAGGAACATGCACATGTCCTTTCTCCCACAGTGAAGGAGAATGAACTTAGCACCTGCCATGCAGTTCTAAGACTCTCACTCTGAGCTTACACACCCTACCTTGGACCTTAGGTATTTAAAACCAACCTCCCGATCCAGGGAGATGGCTCAGCAGGCAAAGCCACTTTGCTGCCAAGACTGAAGACTAAGTTCCATCCTTGAGACCCATACGGTAGAAAGGAGAGAACTTGACTCTGGCAAGCTGTCTCCCAACCTCCACATGCGTGCCACGGTACAAGTACAGAGACACACACACACACACACACACACACACACACACACATGTGTGCACCCAAATAATAACAAAATGTAATTAAGCTTAAAGGTTCCAGGATGGCCAGGGTTACACAGTGAAACCTGGTCTCAAAACCAAACAAGGTGAGATCCCCTTCCCTTCCATGCCATACCTCAAATTCAGGTCCGGGTTACAATAGTGGCAGTAACACTGGGGGAAGACAACAATGGTGGAGTGAACATGAAACAGAGAAAAATAAAAAATAAAAAAATGAATAAATAATAAATAAAACAGCCAACGTCCTTCCTTCCAACCTCTTTGCTTCTGGCCTATGTGTGTCCCCCAGCTCTGCCTCCATTTCCAGCCTGTTCACTTTCATAAGCCATGCCTCCTCACCCCATCCCCCACCCCTGTGCTTCTAACCCAGATACCGATGACCTTTTGACCTGTATCACTTTCAGTGCACCTGGTGCAGGAAGGTTGCCTCTGACCTCTCCCAAAATTTCAGGGGCACCTTCCTCCAGTGGTGGTCACAAAATAAGGTAAAAAGTCCCCAGACATGGCTCAGAGCCCTCTGGAAGACTAAGTCACCTCTGTGAGATCCAGGGCTACCCAATCAATATCTGTACCAGATCAATATCTGGGATTTACCTCCTGGGTTCCTCTGTCTCCCTCATCCCTCAAACTCAATCCATGAACAGCATTGCAGTTAAGAGTCTAGCCCTGTGGTTCTCAACCTGTGAGTCGGATCTCTCTGGGGTTCGAACCACCTTTTTATGGGGGTCACCTAAGACGACCAGAAAAACGATTCATAACAGTAGCAAAATTACAGTTATGAAGTAGCAATGAAAATAATTTTATAGTTGTGGGATCACCACAATATGAGGAACTATTAAAGGGTCGCAGCCCTAGGAAGGTTGAGAACCACTGCTCTAGCAGATCTAGCAGGGCTTCCCTTAGGTCTACCACCCACAGCCCCTGGCGTGACCGTTCCTGTCTCCCTACTTCCCCTTGTGTCCTACTCCAAATTCACTCCAGACTCAGTGCCCAGAGGATTCATTTCACAACCAGGATGGGCTGGGCATGTGGCTTAGCTGGTAGAGTGCTTGCTTAGCATGCATGAAGCCCTGGGTTCAATCCCCAACACCCCCTAAACTGCTAGATGTGGTAGTTCATGTCCATAATGACAGCACTTAGGAGGTGGAAGCTGGAGGAGCTTCATCCTGGTCATCCAAGGTCATCCAAGGTCATCCTGGCCTACATTAGAGACCCTGTCTCAAAAAACAAACATGTGTCAGTGAGATGGCTCAGCAGGCAGAGATGTGAAGACTTAAGGTCCTTAAGAATCTGATTATGAGAGAGAGAGAACACAAGTGGCATTTCACAGGAAACAGAGCTCTTAGTGGGAAATGACGTGACTCTTGTCCCAGCTATGGAGGTGGTTTAGTGAGAAAAGTCACTTGTGGCCCAGCGCAATAATTTGAGTTCGATCTCTGAGATTGAATGTGGCAATGACACTGGTGGATAGGAGGACTGGAATAGTAAAACTAATGCTATAGCAGATTCACTCACAGGCTTGCTTAGGAACTGTTAAGTTACACAGAGTAGAAATTCAGCTGAAGGGGCAGTGCCTGCAGTATGGTTGGAAGATAGGAAGTGTGCTTCCCAGGCTGATACAGAACTTTCACTCAATAGCGTAATCAAAGTTCAGGGTTCTTGAAAAAGTTTCTGCTAATGTTTATCGCCAGGACCGATCTTCAATTAGGCTCCCTTCCCATAACAAAAGGAGGCATCTCAGACTTACAAACAGCCCCACATCAAAGACCATGCCTCTAAGGGGCAGCTCAAGGGGGCAGTGCAGGGTCACAACCATCATTAAGTCCTGGACTCCCTTAAGGTTTCTGGGCTCTTATCACTGAAAGCATAATTCTACCAAGTGGGCAAGATGATCCTGGGTAACAACCATTAGAAGAAATCAGCACTAGTATATTTAAATAATTCTGGCAATATCTTGGCTGTGTAAATCTCTCATTTGTCCAAGTGGCCAGACTTTCAGTCTCCTGTCTCTGTTTAAATTGTTCAATGTGTACCTTGGGGCTGGTGCAATGTAAAATGCATACGCCTGAGGTGTATATAAGTTAGCAAAATCTCTTATTCATGGCCCGCTCCTCTTTGGGTATTATTTAGAGTCGTACATGTGTAACTATTCAAATTATCCTTTATTAACCTCTAAGTGGGCAGAGTGATTTCTCATTGGGAAGGCATATTATTTCTAGAACAGTAGAAGGAGAGAACTGACTTCCGACAGCTGTCCAATGACCTCCACATGATTGTATGAGAGGACACACACACACACACACACACACACACACACACACACACACAAATATGTAAAAGTGAAAAGAAAGGAAGGAGGCCACTTTGCAGGATGGTCTCCCCTCCTACCTTCTTCTGCTCAGCTCTGTGTAGACTCCCTCCTCCTGTGATACCTTCTTCTCTCCCTTCCTACCCTGTCCCTCCCTCTCTTTACCTCCCTCACTCCATAGACAGAAAGGCATCCTCCTTACCCAGTCTCCTTTATTGTAGGACACGAAGAAGAAGGTCATCACCATGTAGGCACATCTCAGAAAGCTCCATCCAGAGTTCCTCACAAGAATCCGGGCCGTAGTGGTGGCTGGAGAGTTCACTGAAGGCAAATGCTGAGAGTGACTGAAAACACCCAGAAGCCCCTGCCCTTTTGCCACACTGAACGTGTGCCTCTATGTATCTCCTGGGTTGGAATTTTTATCTACGTCCAACATGTATCCATTTTATCCCATCATAGTCATCATTGAGTTCCTGGGCAAACTGTCTACTCTTTTGCACCGAGTCTAACCTGTACACTGGAAAAACCCCTCAGCAAACCACCTTTCACTCTGTGGGAACCTGACCAACTTTCCTCTCTTTTTGTTGTTTTGACCATTTGATTTGGTTTGGATTTTTTGAAACAGGATCCCATGTACCTCAGGCTGGGTTGAAACTCAATATGTAGCAAAGGATGACCTCTTGATAGTCCTTCATCCACCTCCCAAGTACTGGGGGGATCACAGGCACAAATGTATGTGTTCTGTATGTGTGCACGCACACACATGAATGTGAAAGCAGTTTCTTCATCAGTACTGCTCCAACTTACTTTTTATTACATTTTATTTTTTCTACCTTTTTTCCTTTTCTTTCTTTTTCTCTTTCTTTCTTTTCTTCCTTCCTTCCTTCCTTCCTTCCTTCCTTCCTTCCTTCCTTCCTTCCTTCCTTCCTTCCTT
>CAJQZJ010032290.1:3423678-3500768 GCA_907164525.1 Lophiomys imhausi
TTCTTTCTTTCTTTCTTTCTTTCTTTCTTTCTTTCTTTCTTTCTTTCTTTCTTTCAAAGACAGAACATCATGCAGCCCAGGCTAACCTCAAACTTGACATGGAAATGAGGCTAGCCTTGAACTGCTAGTGCCTCAGCCTCCAGAGTGCTGGGGTCATAGACATGTGCCACCATGCTTGGCTCCCTTCTATCTTGTTCCTCCTTCCAATTATCTGGAAACACCCAAGTTACCCACAAGAAAGGAAAAGTTATTTCCTTTGCTAGGCATAGTGGCGTACACCTGTGATGCCAGCACTCAGGAGGCGGAGGCAGTAGGATCAAGAATTTGAGGTTTTAAATGGAGTTTGAGGCTAGCCTGGGCTACATGAGATCCTTCCACAAACACCAAAGGACATTAACAATAAGAGGAAAAATAACTTACTTTTCACTGGAGAGTGGATTGGAAGCAGAATCAAGGGGTCAGTGTGGAAAAGAATGGGCAAGAGAGTAGAATGAATATTAATACTTTATGCTCCTGGTACTTTCCATTTTTCCTTCATAAAATATATATTTTTTAATTTATTTTTTATTTCTTCAAGTTACATCTCAATCACAATCCCCTCCCTACTCCCCCCTCTGTGTCTGACGATTGTTCTTGTGTTCTGTTGAACTCATTTAGAGAGGAAACCCTGCAGAATCCCTGAGCAGATAAAGCCACCAGTCTCCTGAGGTCCCAGGCTTGTCTCATTCTGTGAGCATTAGCAAAATCTAACTTACACTATTTCCCGTGCACACCTGCACATCCCTAATCCAAAGTGGTCCAGTTACAAGCTTTTTGGGTGCCAAAGTGACACTCAAATCGTTTCACTTTGATTTGTTTTTATAAGGTTTACTTCACTTTTTTTTAAAAGATTTATTTTATTTATTTTATGCATATGTGTGCTCTATCTGCATGTACACCTGCATTCCAGAAGAGGGCACCAGATCACATTGTGGATGGTTGTGAGCCACCATGTGGTTGCTAGGAATTGAACTCAGGACCTTTGGAAGAGCACTAGGCAGTGCTCTTAACCACTGAGCCATCTCTCCAGCCCCGGTTTACTTCATTTTTACTTATGCGCATATGTCTCTGTAAAGAATATGCCATGTGTACAGCCTCAGAAGCCAAATGGAGTTACAGGCAACTACAAGCTGTCTTAAGTGGGTGGAACCTAACATGGGTCTTCTGGGACTGCAGAAAGTGTTTGTAACCACTGAGTCATCTCTTCAGCCTCCGTTTGTTTTTAATTTTTGAGGCAGGGTTTTCTCACTCCACTGAACAAGGCTATCCTGCAATTCGTTCCATAGGTTGAAATCCAGCCAATCCCCTGCCTCTATCTCCCAAGTGCTGGGATTACAAGTGTGAGTCACCACACCCCGCTTTGGATTCAGATGGTCAGGATAAGAGATGCTGAACTGGTAGAGTCTATGTAAATGTTCACAATTCTGAAAATGTCTGAAATTTGAAACACTTTCAGCTTCAGGCATTTCAGTTAAGGAAAACTCAAGCTGCACTAGACTAGAGAAAAACGGAATCTCCAGCCAATCAGAAACATAATACACTAACATTGTGCAATCAGGGACTTTGCGATGGGTTGGACAAAGTAAACCAATGGAATCACTGTGATCCACTTGTCATTCTCTCTTCATTATTGTCCCTTCATCCCCTCTCATCCAGTCCACTATCCTGTTTGGGCTAAATTCCCAAAACAACTTCTGGTTTTTCTCTGCCTAACTTGTGAATTTCTTGCTCTAGCAAACTTTTTTGTTGTGGTTCTGGTGATTCACATCCAGGGTCTTATACATGCTAAGAGAGCTACTACTGCTGAGTTCCACCCCCACCTCCTCACTGGGGGATTCTAGGCAGAGGCTCTACCACTGAGCCACGCCCCCAGCCCCTCACTGGGGGATTCTAGGCAGAGGCTCTACCACTGAGCCACACCCCCAGCCCCTCACTGGGGGATTCTAGGCGGGGCTCTACCACTGAACCATACCTTCTTTTTACTTTTTATTTTGAGACAGAGCTCAGTTCATGTCTGTCCTGGGCAGCTTAGTGAAACCTCATTTGAAAACAGAAAGTTAAAAGCCATGTGGTAGGGGCACATGCCTTTAATCCCAGCACCATAGGGCAGAGGCAGGTGGATGTATGTGAGTTCAAGGCCAGCCTGGTCTACAGAGCTAGTTCCAGGATAGCCAGGGCTACACACACACACACACACACACACACACACACACACACACACACACACGCACGCACGCATACACACACACACACACACACACACGAAACAAAACAAAACAAAAAATCCCCGTTGTCCCAAAAAACAGAAACAAGAAACAAGGCAAACCAAACCAAAATGAAAAGAAAGAAAATAGGAAGTTAAAAAAGTCGTTCTCAATATATAGCTCATCAGTACAGCACTTGTCTAGAATTCCCCCCCCCCCCCCCCCGTGAGGGCCTGGGGGTATGATTCAGTGGTAGAGCCTCTGCCCAGCACACATGAAGTTCTGAAGTTCAATCTCTGGCAATATGGGAGGAAGTCTGGGGTCATAAGCTTTCACAGTACTTACTTTCTTCTTCTGTCCTCTTTGGAAGGAAGAATGAACATATCCATGTTCAACAGGGGTGCAGAGAGAGGGAGAGAGAAAAGTGAGAGACAGAGGGAGGGAGGGAGGAACAGAGGGAGGGAGGTTGGGAGGGAGGAAAGGAGGGGAAGAGAGAGATTGATTAATAGTTTTGCCACCAAAAATAAACATCCCTGACAGGTGGTCAGACAGAAGAGATGAGAGTACTATCAGAAAGCAGGCAATTCTCTCTCAATTTACAGGTTAGACAGGGACTCGAGTCTGCAACCATTTTTTTCTGCTGAACATTTCTGGAGCACCTCCTGTATCCTGGGCATAAGCAAGGTTTGGGTGAGACAATATCTACCCCAATGAACAATATCCATGGTTTTCAGGAACTTGCAGAGAAGGGGGACCAAAAGCCTTGTAAAGGGGGACAGAAGTGATAGTAGTGTTGTGGTCATCCTGCAAGGCATGACGGGAATGAACTTTTTAAAGGGACGGTGTTTGGTGACCTGGAGTGGTTACCAGGGGAGGCATCTTGGAGGAGGATATGATGTTTTGTCTGAAATCTGAAAGATGAGCAGGGGTTCGCTGAGGGGAGACGATCTTGGAAGAGGAAAATTATCCCGGACATGTGGGTGTGGTCCTGGGTGGATGATGCAAAGGCATGTGGGTAACCTTAAACATCCTGGACTCCACTCTAAGAGCAAGGGACGTGCTGCTGCTGAACAAACCTCCCTTCAAGTCTTAGCTCATTCACCTTCTAGCTGCATGACCCTCTTCTTCCATTTCCTCATCATAACAACAAAATCAGGAATGCGTGGAGAGATGGTTCAATGGTTAAGAGCACTGGCCTCGTTTGCCAGACTGAAGTTTCGATTCCTAGCACCCAGAGTGGCTCTCAACTCTAGGGGATCTGATGCCCTCTTCTGGCCCCCATGGGTACTGCATGCCCATGGCTCACAGATTACTTGCAGGCAAAACACCCCATACACATAAAATAAGAAAAAAATAACAATTTAAAAAAAAGTGTGATCCAAGTTCAGTGAAGAGAGCCTGTCTCAAGAAAAAAATAACAATGGAGAGTGATTGAATAAGACACTCAGCATTGACCTCTGACCTCCACAGGTGCATGTATGGATACACCCATGCACACACTAACCTACACACCTTCATACATGTACATACACACCATGGAATCATATCCAGGTGGTGCACACCTGTGATCTCACGACTCAGGAACAGAGGTAGGTGGATTTGGTATTCAAGACCAGCTTTGGCTTTTCTATACCCCCCATTCAGTTTTTCCAGACAGGGTTTATCTGTGTAGCCCTGGCTATCTTGGAACTCACTTTGTAGACCAGGGTGGCCTAGACCTCAGAGATCTGCCTGCCTCTTGACTCCCAAGTGCTGGGACTAAAGGTGTGTGCCACCACATCTGGTGAGATCTTATCTCAAAAAAAAAAAGACTCAAAGTAGAACAACCAACCTTTATACAAAGGCTTCCAGTATGAGAGATGTCACTGTTAATACTGGAGCTGTCCTGGGCAACAAACACACACACACCACAAATATATAATAGTATGGGACAGCATCTCTCCCTCTTAGAGATGTTATAAGAGGGAAAAAGAGAAAAACCCAAGGAAAATCTATTTTCCAGTAGGTCATTTAAGGTGCTTAATAAATTTTTCCTTGGTCTTTTGCAACAGGATTTCAAATCCCAGATTGATTTGTGATGGTTTTATTTTGTCTGATTCATGGGACCTAGGATCTCTTTGGAGACACTTTTCCCAGCATGTCTGCGAGGGATTGTCTAGATAAGGTTAATTAATGCTGGAGGACCTACTCTAAATTTGAGCAGTGTCATCCCATGGGCTGAGGTTCAAGGGTGGGTGAAAAGGAGTAAGGGAGCCGAGCACCTGCAGTCACCCATTGACCAGCTGCCTCAACATCCTAACAACATGGTTTCCCCACCATGCTACCCCCTCACACTGTAAACTAAATAAACCCATCCTTTCCTAAGCTCAGGCTGTTCTGACACAATCATGAGAAAAGTAACAGGTACGACCTGGTACTCACTATGTAGTCCAGGCTGGCCTCAAACTTAAGAGCCTCCGCTTCTGCCTTCTGAGTGTTGGAGTTGCAGATGTGAAATGCTGCAGTTAGCTCTTTTTCCATCATGTAGGTCCTGAGGATTGAACTCAGGTCATCAAGTGGCAGCAAATGACTTTGCCCGGTGAGCCGTTTTGCTGGCTGGTTGCTAAACATTTGTCAGTTGCTACTTTGCCCCTTATGACTCTGACTTTGTCCACTCTCAACTCTGAGCAAATTGTACAGACGTCAAGGGAATGCAATTCTGTTGTAATGGTTTATGCCAGTGGTCCTCAACCCTGTGGGGTCCAGACCCATTTGGGATTGCATATCAGATATCCTGCATATCATATATTTACATTACAATTCAAAACAGTACCAAAATTACAGTTATAAAATAGAAGCAAAACAATGTTATGGTTGGGGGGGTCACAACAACATGAGGAACTGTATTAGAAGGTCAAAGCATTAAGAAAGCTGAGAACTACTGGTTCTCATATATACACATATGCACATATATGCATATACATGTATATGCATATATTATAATTTCTAGCATTGCAATTATTAATGCCACATAAGGTTGAGATTTGGGGTGGAGGGCTGGGGAGGTGGCATGGTGGGTAAGAGCTCTTGCTGTGCAAGCATGAGAATCTAGGTTTTGATCCTCTTAGCAATATAAAAAGCTGGCTAAGGCCACCTACACCTGTAATCTCAGTACTGGGGAGACTCAGTAATAGAAGGGTCCCAGGCACTTGCTGACCTGAGCCAACCTAAAAACAGTGAGCTCCAGCTTTAGTGAGAGACTCTGTCTCACTGAAGTAAGACTGAAAGAAATAGAACAGGACACCAGTGTCCTCCCCTGGCCTTTTGAACGCATGGACAGGTAGGTGTTCACATCCAAACAGACATACACACACACACAAACACACACACACACACACACACACACACACACACACACACAAGCACACACACACACACACACGAATTGGGACATCAAAATGGGACAGTATGTGTGGGTGCTTGCTAGCAAGTCTGAAAATCTGAGTTCTAATTCTAGGACCCCAAAGTGGAAATAGGGAACCAACTCATGTAACTATAAGTCAATTGACTTCCACATTGATACCTTGGCACATGTGCCCCTTCAACACACACACACACACACACACACACACACACACACACACACACACAGACTTTTCAAAACAATGTTTCTCTGTGTAGCCCTGGCTGTCCTGTAACTGGCTCTGTAGACCAGGCTTGCCTCGAACTCAGAGATCCACCTGCCTCTGCCCTCCAAGTGCTGGGACTAAAGGGGTGTGCCACCACTGCCCGGCATAAATATTTTTTTAAGTTTAAAGCCCAATAAAGAAAGTGTGGAACTGGATAATATATGAGACATGCTGTAACCTCGATAGATCCACCTCATTCCTTGTGAGTTGAGGACATAGATCCATACTTACCATCCGAGGATAGTCTGCTCATTAACCCTAAGGGAGAAGACCTAAAAAATAATATTAATGTCAGCACACAACAATTGCAACAGGAAGAAAAATCTACAGTGAATGGACGGACTCTCCTAGTCCAACAGACTTAGCCAATTCTGGGGAAAGTGCGTCTATGGTGCCTTAGGTATTGAGGCGAAGGCCATTTAGGATGGCCCTCCTGCCAAGGAGGGGCACCATAGTAGGCCCTGTTTGTTTGTTTTTTAATGGCTTTTTGCCCCCAACAAAAGGCAGTAAGTTCCCATTTCTTTGTGGGGTTTTGTTCCCATTTCTTTCCTATGTGGCACATTTTCTCTCACATGAGGTGGATCTCTCCGTGCCTGTTACACTCTAAGAGCAAAGGACTTAGGATGCACTTCCTAAACCCAAATAAAAACCCAAACCTACTTAGAGCTGGTGGGCTCCTCAGCATCCCTTCTCTACCCAATACATCTGTAACATTTGCCATTAAACTTTCACCATGTGACAAGCTGTTTCCCCCATCTTTTCATTCTTTAACTAATGGAGAAAAGGAACCCACCCACCAGCTAGTATCCACAACATTTGGAGCAGTGGTTCTCAGCCTGTGGGTCATGACCTCAGAGGGGTCACATATCATATATCCTGCATGTCAGATATTTGCATTATGTAAATAGATATAAATAACCAGTAGTAAAGTTACAGTTATGAAGTAGCAATGATATAATTTTATATTTGGGGTCATCACAACATGAGCTGTATTAAAGAGTTACAACATTAGGAAGGTTGAGAACTACTGATTTAGAATTTCCTTAATAGTCCCAACCCTTTGTCCCAGCTCAGCCATATAAGACATCGTTTGCCTCCAGTGTGGTCTGAACACCAAGTCAGAAGGCAATTTCATCACTGTGAAAACATAGAATGGACTTCCTCAAACTGAGATGGTTGTGGTATGTGATATTAGGGTATGCTGGTGTATGCAATTCATCACTGAAGGATTATATAACCCAACATATGGTTGTCATTCAACCACTAGATGCTGAATTGGTTCCATCTTTGGGTTTCCATCACCATGCTAAAAACTTATCTATTTTCTATGTGTATGTGTATGCTCAGGTGTACGTAGATACATATGTGTGTGCATAGAAGCCAAAGGTCAACCTTCAGCATTGTTTAAGGAGCCATCTATCTTGTGATTCTCCCACCAAGACTTATTTTTTATGTGTGTGTGTGGGGGTGTACGCACATGTGAGTGCAGTGCCTGCAGAGACCAGAAGAGGGTAGTGGACCCCTTGGAGCTGGAGTTGTGGGCAGCTGGACATAACTGTTGAGAACTGAAGTCTGATCTTCTAGAAGAGCAGTAGGTGCTCCTAACCACTGAGCAAGCTCTCTGGCCCACACCCTGTTCTTTATTTTTAAAAGTGAGGGGTTGCTGTGCCACAGTGCATGTATGCAGGTCAGAGGAAAACTTTGTGTTGGTTCTCTCCTTTTACCATGTGTGTTTTGAAAAAAATGAAGTCAGGTCATCAAACAGCAAATGCCTTCTACCTCCTGAGCCCTCTTGTCAGGCCCTTTAAAAATTCACATGTAGACAAAACTTGGAAGCAGGTAAGTCAACAGCCTAGCTCTGTCAAGACAGGGTAGGCAAGTCCTTCATAATTCCTGATTTACAATCAATGTCTGTCAGAGAAATGGGGCCAAACGGCTGAAGATTGATGATGTAATGTATGGAGAGAAAATGGGAACTGTCTAGGCAGCCACTGGTGTGTCATTTCTTAGTTTTGGAAGCTGCAGGCCCTGCACTTCCTATATAATCAGATATATTTATCCCTCTCAGGTCTCTGAGGTGGTTGAAGAATAGATAGCTAGAGTCTCATAGTTAAATTTTGAGCTGTTTAGGAATCAAGAGGGTGTTCTTGATCTAAGAAGATGTTTTTAAAATTGTGATGCAAGTTAGGATGGAAGCTGAGTTGGATGTAGAACTTTAAACTCATGGAGATGGTTAGATAGTAGAATGTTAAAGTCAGGTGCCAAATATGTATGGACTGGACATTGGGAATGTATGCCAAAACCCTATAACCATCATAATTGTGGCCTATTTACCTCTGTTGTTTTGTATTGTATTTATTGTTATAAGAGAAAGAACCATTTGTTGGACTGAAAGGGGGGGAAGCTGTTGGGGGAAAAAGATATACCTTAAACTAAAAAAAAGGAAGGGGATGGGGGTTGAGGGGGAAGAGGGTGGGATTGGAGGGAGGAGTAGGGAGGGGATTGCAATTGAAATGTAACTTGAAGAAATAAAAAATAAATTAAAAAATGAAAATAAAATGCACATGTGGGCATTATGAATAAAGATTCAGTGAGCATGGTTGAGCATGTGTCCTTGTGGTAGTATGCAGTTTCCTTTGGGTATATGCCCAAGAGTGGTATATATAGCTGGGTCTTGATGTAGATTGATTCCTAACTTTCTAAGGAATGCCCATATTGCAGCTTTGTTCATAATAGCCAGAAACTGGAAACAATGTACCCTGACTGAAGAACAGATAAAGAAAATGTGGTATATTTACACAATGGAGTATTACTCAGCTGTTAGAAACAATGGCATCATGAAATTTGAAGGCAAATGGATGAAACTAGAAACGATCATCCTGAGTGAGATAACCCAGAAAGACAAACATAATATGTAACCAATTATAAGTGGACATTAGTTGTTAAGTAAAAGGCAATTATGGTACAACCCACAGACCCAGAGAGGCTAAGTAACAAGGAGGGATCAAGGGGAGACACATAGATTTCCCTGGGAAAGGGAAATAGAATAGATTTCACAGGTGGACTTGGGTGCAAGTGGGGACAAGAACTGGAGGGATCAGGTCAGGAAGGGTAGGAGAGACAGAAGGAGAGAGGGAATTTTGGGGGTGACATAGAAACCTAGTGCAGTGGAAACCCTCTGAAATCCATGAGTGTGACCCTTGTGAAGTCTCCTAGTAATGGGAGATGTAGAACCCAAACTTGTCATCTTCTATAACCAGACAAAGCTCCTATCAGTGGGACTGGGGCATCAACCCATCCAAAAAGCCTTAGACTTACAATCTGTCTGCCTGCAAGATGTGCTGGGGCAATGAAGGGGCAGAACGTGTGGGAGTGGTCAACCCATGACTGGTCCAATTTATGGCCTGCACCATGAAAGGGAGCCCATGCCTGACACAGCCTGGATGGCCAAGAACCAGAGGCAGGACAGTCCAGAGACCCAGGATAGAACCAAAGATGACTAAAAAAATGTCAATGAAATGATCCCTAATGATATTCTTCTATACTATTAGATAGGTGTCTAGTCCAATTGTCATCAGAAAAGCTTCATCCAACAAACTGATGAGAGCAGATGCGGAGACCCACAGCCCAACATTAGGCAAAGCCAAGAAAACCCCATAGAAGAAGGGAGGAAGGATTGTAAGAGCCAGAGGGGTCCAGGACAGCCTACAGAACCAACTAAGAAGGGGAGGAAGGATTGTAGGAGCCAGAGGGGTCCAGGACAGCCTACAGAACGAACTAAGAAGGATTCATAGGGGCTCAGAGACTGAAGAGACAAACTTGGACCCTGTATGAGTCTGAGTTAGGTTTTCTGCATATACCGTATGGTTGTGTAACTTGGTGTTCTTGTGGGAATGGGAGTGGGGGTTTCTCTGACTCTTTTGCCTGCACTTGGGACCCTTTTCCTCCTACTGGATTGCCACATCCAGCTGTGATATGAGGGTTTGTGTCCAGCCTTATTATATTTTGTTAGGTCATGTTCAATGGATATCCTGCATTTTTTTAAACAAGGGAAACAAAGGAGGAGTTATCTGGGAGAAAGGGGAGATGGAGGGAGGAACTGGGAAGAATGGAGGGAGGGGAAACTCAGACTAAACTTCTCTCATACAATGTAAAAATTTTTTAAATATGCATGTGTTCATGTGTGTGTGTGTGTGTGTGTGTGTGTGTGTGTGTGTATGTGTGTGTGTGTGTGATGAATGTGTGTGTGTACATGTACCATGATCCTGTTTGGAGGTCATTTTGAGACAAGCTTGAGTGAAGTCCATAATTTTACTTTTTTGAGAGTGGGTCTCTCTATCCTGTAGTCCTGGAACTCTATTTAGACAGGGGTGGCCTTGAACTCAAAGAGATCCTGCTTCTGTCTCCCTGAGTGCTGGGGCTAAAGGTATGTACCACTACCACTGTCATCCAGCCCACAAACTCTAGCTCAAAGTGTTCCGTTGAACTTCCAGCCCATGACATTGTCAATGTGACTCACACACTTACCCAGGATTCCTGATGGCATCAAGACCAGGTAGGGCGACATGGAGGCCAAGATTACAGATGAAGCACAGAATGTTGAGTCAGGTAGGTCATAGAGACAAAGCCATAATTAGAAAACCAAAAACAAGACCAGACACTGGGGGCTGGAAACATGTTGGAAAATGGGATCTAAAATCGGTGGTGATATGTGGTTGGGGATGAAGACCCAGGTTCCATGAGATTCCTAAGGGTCCCTTTTGCAGCAGATTTGTGGGAGGACTCAGTGAGCTGAGAATGGCAAGTGGCTTATCTGTAGCTATACCGGAAGGAGAGAAAAGGCTGCTCTTTGCTGACTCTAGAAGGAGGTACCAGGTTAGTCTCAGCTTGATCTTGGGGTCCCTAATCTCCACCTTCTGAAGCTAGGATACCATGCCCATTGGCATTTATTATGGGCTCTGGGGATGTGACCTCATCTCCTGATGCTTCCTACAAGCAAGTACATTAACCACTAAGCCATCGTCCAAGCCCATGTGACTTTTCTGTCTGAATGTGTCTGATCAAATTAGATCTAGGGTAGATCTAAAGTTTTCTTTCCGTCCAAATGACTTTTGTTTCTGTCACATCCTGAAGCTTGTATTAGCAACTAAACAAAGAAGGTGCTTTTAGGGAAAACCCTTTCACTTCTTTTTCAGTGAAGGTGTGATTAGTCAGACATGGTTGTAACCGAACTTTTTAATTATTATTTATCACTTATTTATTTATTACTATATTCACTTATAACAAACACCAACAATTTCTTAACTATTAATCCTATAAATTCCTACAATCTTTTTAACCTATCTACTAAACCTACTGATAATTATTTTTCTAACCTTTTAGAATGATACAGTCTCTGGGGCAGGTCCTCAGTCGTCAGGAACACAGTCTTTGTTGTTGATTCTTTAATGCACTTAACAGTCTTTTTTCTGGATCTCTCAGATGCATGTTCGTCAGGGTAAATTGGTTATTGCAGTCTCACCTTAAATAAGGCTTGATGCTTTCTTCTCTCTGGGAGACCCCAGCCCCTTCGCATCAGCAACTCTGCCACTCTACTTCAAAGTCCTTAAAACCAGGCACAGTTTCCTTTAGGCCACTGTTCGGACAGATCAAACCCCTCTAGGCAAAAGCTGAGCCACAGGGTTTAGTCCTTGGCCTTTTGGTGTCTTACTCAGACTTTGTTCACCAGCTTCTTTCTGCTTCAGGGAGATCTGGCTATCAAATGATGGCCAGCACTTTTTTCAGCAGGACTCTTGGAGCTCTCTAGCATCAGGGGCCTCTTCTCCTTTTGGGCTCCATGCACTGTCCTTAAATAGGAGGAACTCTGTTTCAGCTTAATTTGGGCTCCGCCCACTTAGCAGCTGAAAACAATGTCAGGTCAGATACTTTGTTTCTTTTTTTTATTTCTATTTATTTATTTATTTATTTATCTATTTATTTATTTATTTATTTATTTATTTATTTGTTTATTTATTTATTTATTTATTTATTTAGGTTTGTTTTCTTTTGAGACAGAGTTTCTCTGTGTATCCTTGGCTGTCCTGGACTCACTTTGTAGACCAGGCTGGCCTCGAACTCACAAAGATCCGCCTGCCTCTGCCTCCCAAGTGCTGGGATTAAAGGCGTGCGCCACGACCGCCCGGCGATATTTTGTTTCTTTAAGTACATTAAGTCTTTCCTGTTTTTCTGACAACCTTGTTTTTCAGTCCATTGAGTATTTCCTGGTTTTCCTGACTTCAACCTTGTTTTTCAGTCTATTAAGTCTCCTGTTTGTTTCCTGTTTTTAGTCCACATGCTGATAATGATCTTCATGCCCTGAATTAAGAGACAGTATCAGAAACCCCTATATATTTTCTAAATCTAATTTAATTTATCTAACCCCTACACATGGTGGCTCATGCCTTTAATCTCAGCATGTGGGAGGCAGAGACAGGCAGATCTCTGTGAGTTCAAGGCCAGCTTGATCTATATAATGAGCTCTAGGCCAGCTACATAAGTGAGACCCAGTCTCAACAAAACAAAACAAAGCAAAAACAAAGAAGGAAGATTTCATGATTAAAGAGGAACATAACAGAAGGATTCCAGTCCACAGTCTTTATGATGACAACAGAGCATGCTCAAAGATATTCCTGTCAGTCATCTTAAAACACAAGCTAAGACTGGAGAGATGGCTCAGTGGTTAAGAGCATTGACTGCTCTTCCAAAGGACCAGGGTTTAAATCCGAGCACCCACATGGCAGTTCACTGCTGTCTATAATTGCCGGGAGGTGGTGGCACATGCCTTTAATTCCATCACTCTGGAGGCAGAGGCAGGTGGATCTTGGTGAGTTCAAGGCTAGCCTGGTCTACAAAGTGACTCCAGGACAGCCAACGATACACATAGAAACCCTGTCTCAAAAAACCAAAAACCAAAACAGAGCAACCAACCAAGTTAACAAACAAAAAAACCCTACAAGCTGAGCATGCCCAGAAAAAAATTTCTCTCTACTATGTTTGTGATTCAAAATGGACAGGCACAGATGTGTCCTTGGGCTACCATCTTTAATTTTTTTTAACATGATCTTGAGCTAAACATAACCAAAATGTGTCTTCCATAGTCCCTTCCTTAGATAGGACCTTCAACTAAGCATTCTGGGGAATATGGCGTCCCTTGAGCACTTTCCTGTTTGCCTATGTGTGGACTCCTTTGTTGGAGGAGGGCACCACTCTGGAAATCACCGCTGTCTTTCCTTGCCTGCTGCGGGTAATAATTCTCTCTTTACTCTTGTTTCTTGGCTGAGTTTGCTTTGAACTTACTCCCACCAAGATGCAAACCAGTTACGTATGGACTAAGGGGGGAAAACCCCACTAAATTTGGGGGAAAGGGCAGGAAGGGTGGTGTTTGAATTCTATCAAAAGGGGTATCCTAGTTATTCAATTTATCTTTAGTACCTAGATTGGAAGCTGGGCTATGGACGCAGGAGAAGAAATGCTGGTTGAAAGTCAGCTGTGGGATGTTGACAACTGGAACGGATAGGGAAGGAAATAGAGACTCACCTTTCAGCACTGTAGGCACATGGGCACACATGGGGAAGGAGAGGATGAGCCAGGACCAATGGCAATGTTTGTCCAGCCAAAGTCAAAAAAGAACATGGAATCATTTAAGTCATCGTTTATGCATTGTCTCTCAGTGCACTCCAAAGATCCCCAAATAGAGTAAGGAACTAGAATGGGGAGCTTTGAAGTAGCCTCTGATTCCTTCATCTCTTAGATGACACATTTAATCCAGAAGTGAGAGCCCCAATATACCAGTTACCTAGAGAATCTAAACTCTTCCTGTTCCCCTTGACTTCCAGGAGATTATCATAAAATGGTCTCCGTAACAACTGACGATCACCTTCTGTTCTCAGCTAGAGGCCAGGATAGTTACTTCTCAGAAAAGAAGAAAGCCGATCTGCCATGAAGCTCACCAGTGAATACACAGTCTACCCTGGCTGTACAGACAGAGCGGGGCTCCCAATCGGGTCAGTTCATTGATGCTACTGACATTAAATATCAAACCACAGTGATGGAAACCAACAAAGGTTCTTTCTTCCTCTCTTGCAAGCATCACTCCGACAGGATCTGAGAGGATGGCTGCCCTTGAAATCTATCCCATCCCCACCCCATAACCTTCAGATCTAGGTTGAATGGCCATGTTCAGGTTAGGTGTTCTCTGAGTC
Organism: Lophiomys imhausi; assembly: GCA_907164525.1. Classification (NCBI taxonomy): domain Eukaryota; kingdom Metazoa; phylum Chordata; class Mammalia; order Rodentia; family Muridae; genus Lophiomys; species Lophiomys imhausi. The sequence goes on from CAJQZJ010032290.1 coordinate 3,437,830, forward strand.
TGCTCCTGCAGAGTATGATGTTCAGATGTTTGCACCTCTCTTTTGTCTCCCTGAGTTGAACCCCCACCCCCTGACTCCTCAACCCTTGTTTATATGGAGAAGTATTTTGACTTACATTTCACTGTAAGAGGAGTCAGAAGCAGGAGCCAGTGAGTCACCATGCAAAACAGAGGCAAAGAGGGTTGGGTTAATACAAAATGAAAACTATCTCAGTCTTCCCGTGTCTTTATTCCTTTGCAGAATGGTTACCTGTCCATTGTTATACACTATACAGTGAGGGTCTTTCTGCAGTGGTAACACCGAGAGCCAAAAGTGTCCAGAGCCCTCTGGTGGTTGGAATAAGAATGGCCTCTATAAGCTAATAGATTTGAATACTTGGTCACCAGGGAGTGGGACTATTAGGAGGTGTGGCCTTTTTGGAGTCCGTGTGGCTTTGTTGGAGGAAGTGTGTCACTGATTTGAAACTGAGGTTTTCAAACACCAGTGTCTTGCTGTTGCTGTTGCATGTTGAGCCAAATGTAGAACTTTCAGCTACCTCTGCAGCCCCATGTCTGCAGGAGTGCTGCTATGGTTCCTGCAGTGAAGATAATGCACTAAACCTTGAATTGTAAGCCAACCCCCCCCCAATTAAATGTTTTCCTTTATAAGAGTTGCTGTGGTCATGGTGTCTCTTCACAGTAGTAGAACACCGACTAAGACACCTTCTTTAGTCTTGTGGCTTTTAAAATTAGCTTTACATATATGCATATATCCATATACATATATGCCTGGAGACAAATAGATACATATCTATACAGATATAGCACTACACTCATACAGTTGCCCCTCAGTATGAGCAGTCTTTGCATCCATTTAATCAACTAACCACAAACAAATTTTTGCACTTTTATAACTCTATTTAATCATCAATAATTCTTACAAGAAATATTTTAAACATATTTTTAAGAAAGCCAACCATAGTGGTTCGTGTCTATAATTGCAGCACTTGAAAGGCTGAGGCAGGAGGCTTACCACAATTTTGAGACCAGTGTAGGTTACACAGTGAGGCTTTGTTTTTTTTTTTAAAGATTTATTTTATTTATTTTATGCATATGTGTGCTCTATCTGCATGTACACCTGCATTCCAGAAGAGGGCACCAGATCACATTGTGGATGGTTGTGAGCCACCATGTGGTTGCTGGGAATTGAACTCAGGACCTTTGGAAGAGCACTAGGCAGTGCTCTTAACCGCTGAGCCATCTCTCCCGCCCTGTTTTTTTTTTTTTTAAATTGGGCTGGTGAGATGGCTCAGTGCGTAAACACTACAAACCTGGAGACTTGAGTTCGATGCCTAGAACCTATGTAAAGGTAGAAGGAGAAAACCAACTCTACAAAGTTGCCCTCTGACACATCTTCTTGCATTTTTACTTGATATTTTTATTTTATGTGTATGGGTGCATTGCCTGCCTATCTGTCTGTGCACCACTTTCATGAAGTGCCCTCAGACAGAAGAAGAGGACATCAGTTGCTGTGGAACTGGAGTTACAGATGGTCGTGAGCCTCCATGCGGACCTGGGTCCTATGGAAGAACAGTCAGTACTCCTAACCACTGGGTCATTTCTCCAGCCCCTAACCTCTACATTTTAAGAAAATATTTATTAATTTTTATTTTGTGTGTATAAGTGTTCTATGTGCACATATATAAGTGCACTGCATGTGCACCTCATGCCCTTGGAGGCCAGAAGACGTGCCCCCCCACACACAATAATAACAATGAATAAAATAAAATAAATTGCAGAGGACAACTTGCAGGAGTTGGTTTTCTTCTTCCAAAGTGGGTCCTGGGGTTTGAACTCAGGCTTTCAAGGTTTGGTGTCAAGTGCCTTAGCCCACTGAGCCATCATGGTGTACCCAGAACTGAACATATGAATCTCTTCCCAAGAGATTCATAGAAAGGCTGGCTGAGTGTGGGTTTGACAGTGCAATTGCGTGATGTGTTTGAAGTGCTGGTGACGTACTAAGTACCTAACTCCTATTGGTTCCTTTTCTCTACTTTCAATCCAAAATAATAGCATTAGCTTATATTTGCATAGAAAAGTCCTTCCCATCTGTTCAGTTGAGCTGAGTACTAGGAATTTTCCTAGGGCACAGGAATAAAAACAGGGGCCCGTGCTCTCTGGCACTCACAGTTTCAGAGGCGTTTCTCTCTTCCATGTGTCAGGAAGAATTAACTCTTAAGGACCTTAAAGGACTAGCCAAGAGCCATTCCTGGGACTTTTCAAAAGATGTGACAGTTGACTGAATTATGGACAGGTAGCTGGGAAAGCATGATTTAATCTCTTAGGGTTTTATTGCTATGAAGAGACACCATGACATGGTAACTCTCATTTTAAAAGAACATTTAATTGGGACTGGCTTACAGTTTCCGAGGTTTAGTCCATTGTCATCATGGCAAGAGGGATGGTGGTGTGCAGGCAGACATGGCACTGGAGAGTTAGCTGAGGGTTCTACATCATAATCCATAGGCAGAAGAAAGAGACTGTGTGCCACACTAGGCATAGTTTGAGCATAGGAAACCTCAAAGCCTGCCCCCACAGTGACACATTTCCTCCAACAAGGCCACACCTCCTAACAGTACCACTTCCTGTGGGCCAAGCATTCGCACACTTAAGTCTATGGGGGAGGGGGGGAGCATTTCTATTCAAACCACCACAATCTCAGCGTTGCATCATTGGTTCTTGGTGTTGTCAGCACCACCAAGCCCTTCCTCTCCTTCTGAAACAGAAGCTTAAGTGGTTTGACACTTGCTACGAATGACTGAGTGACACTGGAAGTGTCTGTAAGGATGTGTGCTGTTCAGTAGGCCGGCAGAGGAAAGCGAAAATCTCTGCTCTCTGGCAGCTGCAATGCCCTTCGTCTGTTACCCTTGGATATCAAAACTCTAGATTATGCACCTTTGGGAACATCGGAGCTGAAGTCAGTGGCTCCCTGGGCCCATGAATCTTTACCTTAGACTGAGAATTATATCACTGGTGTCTGTTTCTGAGGCTTCAGGTTTGGACTGAGCCACACTACCAACCTCCCTGGTTCTCCAGCTTGGGATGGTCTGTTGTGCACTTTCTCAGCGTCCACAATGAACCCCTTCACACCTGTCTATTCCCTTCTATTCCATTCCATTCTAGTCTATATATTCTATTTCCTATGATAGCTCATTCTAGTCTGTTCTATTCTGTTGCTATTTCTATTTATTTTTATATTGTATTTCCTATTATATCTTATATTATTCTATTCTGTTCTATTTCTTTCTTTTTTTTACATTTAGTTTGATGCCTGGACCCTGTGTAAATGTAGGATCTCACTATGTGATCTAGGATGGCCTTAAAGTCAGAGACTCACTGGCCTCTATCTCCTATTGGCTGGGATTAAAGTTACCCGGTACTATCCCACTTCTGTTATATTTCCATCATACTTTATTTCTATTTTTCTTCTACTCCATTTCATTATATTCTATCTATTCTCTCTAGTCTGTTATTTCTGGTTCTCTAGAGAATTCTCGTTAAAACAGTGTTTGCACAACATTCCAACTCCTCTTTGAGGTTGCATTTTAATTTACTTCAGCCAAATTAACACATAATAACAGACTGGATTCAGGTGCAGATGTGAGAATCTACCTGTTTTCTATTAAATTAGCCTTTTTTGGAAACAGTCTCATGTAGCACAGGCTATCCTGTACTAGCTTTGTAGCTGAGGACGACCTTGAACTTTCAATTCTCCTGCCTCCACCTGATACTACATATTCCATCATGTCTGGCAGGTTCTTACTTTTATTTATTTTATTATTTTTTTAGCATCTTACTTTTAATAGTTATTTTATGATCCTCAAGCTAAGATTGAAGCCCACCGTTCCCCAGAATTCCCAGAGGGTTCTCCAGAACCAACAGAATCTGAGAAGAGCCATCTGTGAGAGGACAAACATGGGTATCCACAATTCTTACTTTTTTCTTCCTTTGCACCTGGAGACAAAAGCATCATTCATGTGGATTCCATCAGGACCAGGAGGCAGGTGCAGGGAGAGAATTAGACATGAGACTCAAGTCATTACAATAATCAAGACCACCACAGCTGTCATGTCTTTGGAGGCTAGCTAATACACACAGTTTCTATCGAAGTTCCTCATGTTCATTCACTGCTCACCCACCTATCTACCCATCCGTCTTCACCTGTCCATCATCCATCTGCTTATCTATCCATCCAGATACCTATCATCTACCAATCAATTTCCAAACCCTTCTCTACCCACTACCCATCCGTACGCTGTATACCTATCCATCCACCTATTCACCCATCTGTCTACTCATCTATACTTCCATCTACCCATATACTCACGAATCTACGCAGTATCCATGTCCATTCATTCATCCTGTATCAACCCATTATCAACAACTGTTCATCGTTCACCCATCCACCCTTCAATCCACCTGCCTACACATCCACTTTACCAACTTTCCAGCCACTCACCCACTCATAATATATCCAATTATCCATTGATACCTATTTCCACCCCCTTCTGTCTATCTGTCTATTCATCCACCCAGTCACCACACACTTGCTCATCATTCATCCACTCGTTTACCCATGCATCCATCCACCCATCCATCCATCCATTCATTATACTTGTCCATCATCCATCTGCTTATCCTTCCATCCATTTACTTATCCGTCCATCTACTTAAACAACCCTCCGTCCTACTCAGCCACTCATGAACTTATTCATTATCCACTCACCCACCCATCCATCCACCCACTGCCCATCTATCATCTTCCTGCCTAACATATACCTGTTCATCCCTCCATCTACCCAGCCAGACAGCCAGCATTCACTTGGTTCATCCCCTGGCCTATTACTTGTCCTTAGGACACACATATACTAGACTCAGCTCTGTTCTATAGATATATGCTAAACTGAGTGGGAGAAGAGTTCCTAGTAGAGGAGTAAGCAAAACACTTTGAGTAATAGTGTTCTTCTGGAGCTTGCAACCTCTGGATGCCTTAGTCATTTGCAGGCCCTTCCTCTTTAGCACATCTAGGAGAGAAGCTGTGATTGTCAGCATCCCATCTACCAAAAGATGATCAATAGATACACAGGTAGCTATGAGTGAACATTGATATAAACATTTGAATAAATCAGTCTCTTCTTTGTAAGTTTTCATTTTAATTTTATTTTTAATCATGTGTCTGGTGGTGGTGAGGTATGTGCCCATGAATAAAGGTACCTAAGCAGAGGTCAGAGCCATTAGATTTCCCAGAGCCTGGAGTTACAGGCCCTTGTGAGCTTCCCAGTGTGAGTACTGGCAACCAAACCCTGTTCCTTTGCAAGATCAGTATGTGCTCTTAATGACTGAGCCATCTCCCCAGCCAAGTTCCTCTCTTACTTAGGAATTTCAATTAATATGAATAGAAGGGAAAAAGAGAATAGAAAATATCTTTTTGATAGACACTACAACAATCCCTTCTCCCCCCACCCCTCAGCAACAGGGTTTCTCTGTGTAACAGCCCTGGCATTCCTGGACTCGATTTCTAGACCAGGCTGACCTTGAACTCATAGATATACCCCTGCCTCTGCCTCCTGAGTGCTGGGATTAAAGCTGTGCGACACCACACAGGGCCAGCAATCCCTTCTTAAGGTAAGATCTATAGTTGGATGGTAAAATTGATTGGCCAACATGAAAAGAAAGAGTACATATGTACTCTTTATCTCAGTATCTCCTCTATAAATTTATCAGTTACAAGAAGGATTGTAGTAACCAAGAGATCAAAGATAGCACCATAGGTAAGAGAAAAACCATTATCAATAACTTGGCTATAACTCGTCAGAGAGGACACAGTGTGATTTTGGTGTATTCTTGTCCCGAGGGCATAATCTCAGTGTAGTCACGGGAAAAGTTCAGAGAAACCCAGTCTAGAAGACATTCTGAGACTAACTGACCAGACTCATTTAAATGTTTGAAGTTCATGAGAGACAGGAAAAGACCGAAGACGAAGGGGCACGTGAGATGTCTCATCAGGTAAAGCTACTGTCCCCACCAAAGCCTGATGATCTGAGTTTGAACTCTGGGATTCACATGGTGGAAGGAGAGAATCAACTCCCATCAGTTGTCTCCTGACCTTCACATGCATGCTGTGGCATGCATACATATACAAATAAGTAAGTAAACAAACAAATAAAATACAACTTTTAGAATAGAAAGAGCAGAATAGGAAGGAAGGAAAGAAAGAAGAGGAAATGAAGAAACAAGAGGATAAAGAGGAGGCAGCTATATCCTTCATATGACCCCAATAACTTGTATATTCTGGTTCCCACATTCTCTCTAGTCTTACTTGTACCTTTGTGCACCCACCATGCGCTCATTCTATCTGCCATCTTTCTGCCACACTGACTGTTCTCAAAGCCTTGAAGGGACTCAGCGTCTTCTAGCCCAATATCTTTTCTCAGACTCAGTTCTGTCTGTCTGAAACAGTCTCTCACCCTTTAGCTGACTAGCTCTTGCTTCTTGTTAAGGTCTCATCTCAAACAGTCATGTTTCCAGAATGGTTTTACCTAAAGCCCTTTACTGGGATGTGATCATCTGTTTATCATGAGAATCACACCAACATAGAGAGCTATGCCTGCCTTTCCACGATTCTATTCCCAGCATCAAGTACAAACTAAAACTTGGAAGTATTGAAGATCTCATAGGGGAAAGAATAGTGCAGTTTTGTGACAAGAATCAAGTCTTTCCAGTGTAGACTTTGTTGTCTTTACACTGTAAAGGACCGACATCTATCTCACTGGTAAACTGGCTATAGGGCTGGTGACCCTAGCACTACGATGACACAGAGCAGTCCAGAGGATTTGTGACTGCTAAGGAGCAGATGAGGACAACAGGCTGACCGACACAGATGTTCTCTTTCATGTGGCCAAACCACTGCTGATAACCGCTATGTCCGTCTTCATGGAAGAGCAACCAGCCAGGTACTTCTGAACCCACCAGGATCTTCAGAGCAGGCCCACCAACACAAGCTTCATTAAGCCACCACCTTGACTAATGTAGACACTAGTACTTCCAAGGGAAAGGCCACCAATTAGACACTCATGAAGTCAGTGGGTTTATGGTGTCTGTAAGGGCAGGACCAACAACCCAGGACACCCAGGCAGCCATTTCCACAAGGGGAAAGAGAATGGAGTGTCTACACCCAAAGAAAGGAGGCCTGTGGTAGACCTCAAAATTGTTTATTGAATCCATCCTCAATGGCCTCACCATGATGCTAAGATGCCATGGAGAAAGATATGAGGAGGAGCAGGTGGAAGCCTTACCTTCACGAGGAGTGCAGGCCTCTGTCAGACCCAGGAAAAGAAGGACCACCAGGGACCTCTTCAGAAGAGGCTCCAGTCTGTACATTGTGGGACCTAGACAGGGTGTCTGGTGTTCTCTTTTCAGGTTCAATGGGACTCTGATCACTCACTGCTCTCCAGGGCTCTCTAGGCAAAATTCACTGCCCACACATGCTCTCCAGCCACCCAGAGGCAGCCAGCTGGTGAGACCCATGCTCACGCCACCAGCTGCTGGCCTAGCAACTGACCCTTCCCACTGGCACCTGCTTTTTTTTTTTTTTAAAGCAATACTCTGTATTGATTATATGTTGTACCCGCTTGTTTTCCAGTGACTCAAATACAACATCTTGTTTGGTGACATCCATAGCTAAAAGTTATTTTTCCATTTTAATTTTATTGTTTTTTAGACAGTCTGTATCTGTGTGTGTGTGTGTGTGTCTGCATGTGTCTCTGTCTCTGAGTGTGTGTGTGTGTCTATGTGTGAGTGTGTGTCCGCGTTTATGTCTGTGTCCTGGAGCTGGAGTTCTGGGCATTTACAAACCCCCCAGCATGGGTCATGGGAACTGAACTCCAGTCCTCTGCTAAAGCAACAAGTGCTCTTAGCTGCTGATCTCCAGCCCTTATTTATGTTGTTTAGGGTTTTTTGTTACACTTTTATTTTATATGTGTGGGTGTCTTGCCTACATGTGTATATGTATCATGTACATTTAGGGCCCTCAGAAGCCAGAAGACGGTGTCAGACCCCCTGGCACCAGAGTTTGAATGACTGTGAGCCACCATGTGGGGCTGGGAATCAAACCCAGGTCCTGTAGAAGAGCAGCCAGTGGTCTTTACTACTGACATCTCTACTGTCCCTACTGTGTTTGGTGGTGGTGGTGGTGGTGGTGGTGTTTTAAGACAGAATCTCATTTTGTATTCTGGGCTAGGCTTGAATCCATGGTGATCCTCCTGCCTCAGTGTCCCAAGTTTTGGAATTATAGTCATGTGCTACCACAACAAGAACAGTTGTTTTTGTTGTTGTTTGAGGTAAGGTATCACATGGCCCAGCCTAGCCTGGAGTTTACTGTGTCATTGAGAATGACCTTAAGCTTCTGGCTTTTCTGCCCCTGTCTCTCCAGTGTTAGCATGACCACTGCACCCAGCTCACATGGTTCTGGAGATAGAACCCAGGGAAACAACTAAGCATCTGATCAACCATGCTACACCTGGCCCTCTGTTTCTGTTTTACATTTATTTGTTTGTTTACTTGTTTTGAAGGGCGCTGTGGGTGTGTGTGTGTGTATGTGCTTGCAAGGGTACACAGAGGGAGGTCAGGGACAACCTTGTGGAGTTGGTTTTCTCCTACCATACTGGTCTCAGCAATCAAACTCAGGTTATCAGGCTTAGCAGCTAACACTTTTGCCTGCCTTGCAATCTTGTAGGCTCTTGTTTGCATTTGATTTTAAAACAGGTCCTTGCTTTGTAGCCCAGGCTAGCCTTGAACTTAAGATTCTGCTTCCTCAGCCTCCCATTTCCTGAGATGATGGATGTACACCACCATGTCTGGCTGAAAGGTGATAATGAGGGAATCCTCCTGATGGGGAGTGGACGTGTTTAGGTCAGATAGACTGGGAGATGATGTGAGCGTTTCTAAAAACCACAGCAGAGCCGAGTGTGGGAGTTTGCATTTACAGTCTGGCACTGGGGAGGGTAAGGCAGGAGGACCCCCATGTACCCAAGTTCCAGGACAACATGGCCTGGGTAGTGAGAAGATTAGAGAGTGATGGTGGGAGGGAAAGAGAGAAAGAGAGAGAGAGACAGAGAGAGAGAGAGAGAGAGAGAGAGAGAGAGAGAGAGATAGTGGTAGCCTGGTGTGGTGGCACACACCTTTAATCCCAGCACAGGGGAGCCAGAGGCAGGCGGATCCCTGTGAGTTTGAAGCCAGTCTGAGTTCCAGGACAGCCAGAACTACATACTGAGACCCTGTCTCTAAAAAACTGACACACACAGACAGAAAGACACAGAGAGAAAAATGGGGGGAGAGAGAGAGAGAAAGAGAGAGAGACAGAGAGGGAAAGACAAAGAGGTGTAATCTCAGGACTCAGGAGGATCAGAAGTTGAAGGTTACCCTAGGCTACATAATAAGTTTGAGGTAATAAGTTTGAGGCTAGTCTGGGTTACATGAAACTGTATCAGATGAGAAGTGAGGAAGGAAAGAAGGGAGGGAGGGAGAGAGAAGAGGAAAGAGACCTCAGCAAGCGACACTTGTCTGTTGTCTCCACTAGCCTGGGAAGTCTTCAAAGGCAAGGACTCCTCTCCCTTTCACTATCCCTGATGCCAACACAACACCTGCTACACAGAAGGAACTTGGCAGTTACTGAAACTCCCTGAGTGTCCCAAATGTTACTAACAGGAAAGGTCAGGCTGATTGATGGTCTTCAAATTCTCTCCCTGATCCTTCCTTGGGAAGGGGCTGGCTGAGTTTGCTTCCTGTTGCTGTGATAAAGAAGCCTAAAAACAACTTGAAGATGAAAGGGTTTATTCGGCAAACAGGTTACAGCCTAAGATCACAGATCCGAGGGAAGGCAGGGCAGCAAATTACGGCTGGAATCTGGGTGGAGGCAAGAACTGAAGCAGAGACTGTGGAGGAACACTGCTTACTGGCTTGCTCCCCGTGGCTTGTTCAGCATGCTTTCTTATACACCCGAGACCATCTGTCTGGGATACCACCACCCAAAGTGGATTGCTTCCTCTCATCAAACACTGATCAAGAAAATGCCCCATAGACTTGCCTACAGGCCAATCTGATGGGGGCATTTTCTTAGTTGAGGGTCCCTCTTCCCAGGTAACTCGAGTTTGTGTTGAGTTGACAAGAAAACCAAGCAGTAGCAGCGTAAGTACAAAGAGTCCGACCAGGAGGGAGTTCTGGGAAGCTGCCAAGGGCTTTCAGAGTCTCCCCGGGGCTCTGTCTCAGAACAGTCAGTTATGCAGGCAAGAGACAGGTGTCAGAGGTGGGGAAGCCCTTCAGCCCACTGGGCATGAGTGGCTAGGTTCTGCTCTCAGTGATCCATGTTGCACGAAAGAACACTGTAGTCCCCATTCTGGCAAGCCAATGTTCTGTGTCCTCCCTCAGGCTCATCTCTCCCACCCCTTTTTACTCCCAGCCCTAGGCAGTCATCTGTTCCCACAATTTTAACTGCCAAACTCTCCTCCTACTTGTCAAGGCCCTGTTCAAACTTGGGGACCCTTCCCCTTCTTTCTTTAGTCCTTCTGCAGATCAGCACTTCCAGTGGCTGGCCTGAGGCACTAGCTCTATCTAAACTCTGAACCCTGGGCTAGTGAAATCCTCTCCAAGCCAGTGTCCATGAAACTGTCTCAAAACAGGAGAGAAAGGGAGATGGAAAGAAAGGGAAAAGAAGAGAAAGGAAAGGGGGAAGACAGGAGGGGAATGGGGAAGCAGAAAGAGGAAGGAAGAGAAAGAAAGGGGAGAGGGAGGGATGCGGAAGGAAAGTTGAGGAGAGAGAGGAGGAGAGGAGAAGACCTCTCTGTTTGCTGACTGAGTGAGGGGTCTACCCTGAGCCCTAAAAGGGAGTATCTCATTGTCCTCAGATGTCTCTGGACACCTAATGTCCTTTACTGGCAAGCTCTCCATCTCAGGTCTCCTTCCCATTTTGAGTCTCCATTTAGGGCTGTGATTCTCAACCTTCCTAATACTGCAACCCTTTAATACAGTTCATGTTGTGGTGACCCCCCCCCCGAGGGTTCGTGACCCCACAGGTTGTGACCACAACCACCGTGCTTTTCTTCACCACCATCTGAGATGGCGACTCCATCACAAACTTGTGTCTTCCATCTCTCCAGTAGTGTCAGATTCTTTTTCTGAACCACTGCCCTTGCCCTGCTCAGGGCAACAGCATCATAGACAATGACTGTATGCACAAGGTCCATTCTGGGTGACTCCCCCAGCCCCCCCGCCCTTCCTGGTCCCGGCAGCCAAAGCCCATCACATCAGTCCCCACCAGGATTTCCTTTCTTCTTGGCTTTCCAAGACAGGGTTTTCTCTGTGTAGCCCTGGTTGTCCTGGAACTCACTCTGTAGACCAGGCCAGCCTTGATCTCACAGAGATCTGCTTGCCTGTAGAGGAATTAAAGGAGGTCTTTAATTTCATTAAAACCTGATTTATTTTACTTTTAACTGACAAATAATTGGATGTGCTTGTGGGGTGTGGTTGATGTCTTAATACATATAGCTCTCGGTGGCGTTCAAACCAGGGTGTTTAATACAGCCATTACCTCACATATTTATCATTATACTGTTTGTGACAGGTCCCCACTGTATATATAGCCCAGAATACCCTTGTACTCACTGCGAAGCCTGCTGGCCCCAAACTGAAGATTTTCTTACTCCAACCTCTTTAGTGTCAGGGTCAGAGTTATGTACCATTATCTCCAACTAGTAGAGCTGTTTTTTTTTCCAGAGTCTCATGTGTTTCAAGCTAGTCTTGAACTCACTACACATCTAAGGATGATTTTGAACTTCTGATCCTCCTGCCTCCACCTCCTAAGTGCTGGGATTATAGGCATGTGCTACCGTGTGTGTTTTATGTGATGCTGGGGATTGAACCCAGGGCTTCATGCTTACCAGGCAACCACTCTACGTACTGAGCCACAACTTAGTCCAAGGATGACTTTTAAAGGAAATCTGGATCATGTCATATTTAACCCTCTTTGATGGACCTCAAGCTTTGGATTTTAAAGTAAATATGGAGCAAGAAAGCAGAAAGGAAAGTTAACTGGAGGGGAAAGAGCTCCAGTTGGAAGTGGGAAGGAGTATGGGAAAAAACACATTGCTAATGGCTGGTGTATGGGCCGGGTGCTTCCAGGTTTTTGACCTCTTATCCAAAGAATTGAAGATAAGGGTTCATGTGGATTTGCAAAAGAAGCAACGTGTCTTTATTCTCAACAAAGCAATAGTGCAGGGTATAGAGGGATACCCTGTCAAGACTGACAGCAAGCCCCGTGAGTGAGAGCACTCAAGGCCCCTGATTATTGCTTGGGACTTCTTTTAAGGGCTTCAACAGAAAGAGTTGGTTACTGAGGGAATGCAGATTGAGCACTTCTCTACTTTAATACATTAATTCATAAAGTCATTTTTTTCCTATTGTTCACATTCCTTCCCATCAAGCATCTGGTTTTAATCATATGCAAGCCCAATTATACATAAGCATAAGATGGTAACTAGGGGATTCTCCCTAAAACTTTACGAGAGGATAGTTTTGTCTTCCTGCCCATGTGCTCGCAACCAGTTCAGGCCATACTGATCCTTCTATTCTTCATATCTAATACAGCTGGGGATACACTTAAGTAGAAACTGTCTAAATTTGTTTGTTACCAGGGCCAGGGAAACTTAGTATTAAGAGCTGGGAGTACATAGGGTTCTGAGGCCGCTAGGCACGCTGTTTGGAAGGAAGTGTTTGTGCATGCATAATAAGAGCAGGTGAAGGACCTAGGCTGCCACCAGGGGTGGGTGTGTGTGTGTGTGTGTGTGTGTGTGTGTGTGTGTGTGTGTAACACAAACCCAATAGTGTCGTAGGCTAAACCAGCGATTCTCAACCTGTGGGTTGGTACCCCTTTGGTGGTCAAACAGCCCTTTCATGGGGTCGCCTAAGACCATTGGAAAACACAGAAACACATTACTATTCATAACAGTAGCAAAATTAGGGCTATGAAGTAGCAATGAAAATGATTTTATGGTTGGGGGTCACTACAACATGAAGAATGGTATTAAAGGTTTGCAGCATTAGGAAGGTTGAGAAACACTAAACTGTTCCCTATGCTTCCTGCCTCAGGCGGAGAGGGGAGGGGAGCAAAGGAGAGTCAAGAATAATGGCGTATGTGTGCAAAGAGGTCATGATGAAACTTATTGCCTCATATGCTAACCTACAAAATTAATTTCAAATGTATGTATGTATATGTATGTATATATACACGCACACACACATATATATACACATACACACAAACACACACATAACGTTTACAACATATATGCACATGTATGTTCATTTGACAAATCTTCACGACTGCAGTTTCACATCCTCTGATGAAACCAACCTCAGATGGAAAATGTTTAAAGAAAAAAATTCACTGGGGCTGGGAGGAGGCTCAGTAGGTAAAAGCACTTGGTATACGAATGTGAGGGATTTAGTTCAAATCTCCAGAACCTTCCAAAGAAGCTGGGTGTGGTCATGCTCACAAGTAACCCCAAGAAATGTTGGGGATGGGCAAAGGCAAGAGAGGGGCTGGGATTTGCTGATTGCCAACTAGCGCCATGTCCAGTTAATGATCTTGCCTCAAAAACAAAAGGTGGAGAATGATGGAGGAGGACAACACAAACACACACACACACACACACAGAGAGAGAGAGAGTTACATCTGCATTGAATATCACAGACTGTTCCTTGTCATCCTTTCCTCAACAATACAGTGTAATAGTTATTTGCATATGATTTCATGCATCAGATATCATAAGGGATTTGAGATGATTTAATATGAGAGACTGCATAGATTATGTACAAATTGGACCACATTTTTTTTTTACAAGGAGCTTGAGCATCCATTGATCTTGGGTTTTAGAAGCAGGTATTGGGCCGGGCGTTGGTGGCGCACGCCTTTAATCCCAGCACTTGGGAGGCAGAGGTAGGCGGATCTCTGTGAGTTCGAGGCCAGCCTGGTTTACAAAGTGAGTCTAGGACAGCCAGAGCTGTTATACAGAGAAACCCTGTCTCGAAAAACCAAAAAAAAAAAAAGAAGCAGGTATTGGAACTGCTCTCCCATGAATCTTAAGGGACAGTTTTGTGTGCGTGTGTGCGCGCACATTTATATACACACATGCAGGTATTTATATATACACACAAAATCTTTAAAAGCTACATTAGTATTAAAATTGTCTCTAGAGTCAGGAATAGTGGAACCTGCCTGTAAATCTAGCACTTAGGGACTAGAGGTAGGAGAATCAGGAGTTCAAAGTCAGACTTGGGGACCAGTTAGAGGCCAAACTAGGATCCATGACACTTGGTTTTAAGATAAAAAATTGTAGGACAGCAAGATGGTTCAGCGGGTAAAGGCATTTGCTGCCAAGATTGGAAACCTGTGTTCTATTCTCTGAACCCACATGGTGAAAAAAGAAAGCTGACTCCTGGAAAATTGTCTTTTCTGAGTTTCACATGGGCACTGTGACACATGTAGATTCATACGCTACAAATAAAACAGTGGGATTGTGAAAAATCTAAACATTCTCTATTGTCTTTTTTCTGTGGTATCAAATGTATTTGATGAATACATGTGTATCATCTTTACGATCAGACACAGGCAACAATCACTTTTTAAATTAGTGAGCTGGAGTAAAAGCAGGCCACCCTCGAGGCCAGCAATTGACAGATGGTGTTTTCCAGGTTCTCAGAGTTAACTTTCTGAGACTAATTGAAAACTGCTGCTGGCAGAAATTGAGCTTCATGCCTTGGGGCTCATTAAAAGTGGTGTTAGTAGCTCCCACAGGGACCCTGATACCCAGGGCTCAAATCTTCTCATCACCTGGTCATTGTGACCAATTTACTCAGCCCATCTTGTTCGAACACACACACACACACACACACACATACAAAACAAACAGCAAAGAGAAAAAAAATAGCCTTGGGTTTGGCAGAAGGATTTTGGGAATAAAACAATTTGGACCAATTTAAGAAAGTTAAACTCTGAAATAGCTAGAGGAGTGTTGCAGTGTTGCTCTGGGGACTAATTAGCTAGCTTGCCTGTGTGCACAGAGCATGTTTTGTCTTTTGGATTCTTTCTTCTGTTTGCCTGATGACAGGAGCCCGTGCAGAAGTTTCTTAATTCTCTGTGGTTCCCTCAGCAAAGACAAGTTTTACCTCCACTCTCCTCCCTGTGTTCTCTCAGCTGGTTCTTGAGCTTGGAAACATTGTTTTGAGTGGGTTTTTTTTCACTTGCTAAATATTCATCAAGAAACTTTGTAACTAAGATGCAGGTGGTGGATCTGCCAGATGACTCAGTGGGTAAAGGGATTTGCCCCCAGGCATAATGACGGCTGGGGTTCCATCCCAGGATCCAAATGGTGGTAAGAGAGACCAACTGCAGTGGGTTACCTCTGCCCTCCATATATGTGGGTGTGCACAAGATACAGACACACGCAAACAAATAGATGTAAAGGAAATTAAAAGCAAACAGTTTCCAACGACAAAAAACATGACTGGTGAGAGGGCAGATCCACCTATAGATAGCTCCATTATTCTGAGTAGCCACTGTCTCTCTCATCTTGACTTTGTGCGCTGAAAACTTTGTGAGAGTGCCATGCATCTGGTTAGCTAGCTAGCTTTTGGAAAAAACAAATTCAGTGTTCAATATGTTACAGATAAATCCCTCAGATCAGTAAATGAAAATCTTACTCCCGAGTGGGCACTAAGTCATGGTTGGGTGGGAGAAGAGGCTCTGAAATGCTGCTACCCAACAGCAGGAGAAAGGGCTTTGAAAGTCTCCACTATAAATGACAGATGTTGGAGGAGATAGTTTTAAACATTGTGCAACATATATACGAACTGAACTACCATATGGTACCCAATAAAGAGTATTTACATGGGTTAAAAATGGGGGCTGGAGAAATGGTTCAGTGGTTAAGAGCCCCTTACAGGGGGTTCGATTTCCAGCATCCACTTGACAGCTCGCAACCATCTGTAAGTAGTCTCAGGGCATCTGACATCCTCTTCTGGCTTCCAAAGGCACTACGGGTAAAATTCCTATACCATAAATTAAAGAAAAAATAGGGGCTAGAGAGATGACTCAGTAGTTAAGAGCATGAACCCAACTAGCAGAAGACCTGAGCTGGATTCCCAGCACCCACACTGGTGGCTTGCAATTCCAGCTCCAGCAGATCCAACATCCTTTTCTGCCTCTCTGCGTCACTATACTCACATGCACACACCCCATTGTCTACCCCCCACACCATATTTAAAATAAAATAAGTATTTTTAAAAATACTTAAGCCAGGAAGAAAGGGCAGAAAGGTAAAGAATCCAAATCAAGCCTCAACTGTGTACAGGGTTTCATATGCCACCCTGGGGTATATAAGAACATGTCTCAAAAAAAAAAAAAAAAACCTAATCTTAAAAAATAAGCTATGAGGGCCTGGAGAGATGGCTCAGTGGTTAAGAGCACTGGCTGCTCTTCCAGAGGACTTGGATTCAATTCCCAGCAACCACATAGCAGCTCACAACTGTCTGTAACTGAACTTCCAGGGGATCCAACACCGTCACACACAGACATACATACAGACAACACACCAATATACATAAAATTAAAATTAAAATCCTAATTAAAAGAGAGAGATCATTACAGTCAGGCAGTGGTGGGCACATCTTTAATCCCAACATTCGGGAGGCAGAAGTAGGTGGATCTCTGTGAGTTCCAGGACAGCCACAGCTGTTACACAGAGAAACCCTGTCTCAAAAA
This sequence comes from Lophiomys imhausi, assembly GCA_907164525.1. Lineage (NCBI taxonomy): Eukaryota > Metazoa > Chordata > Mammalia > Rodentia > Muridae > Lophiomys > Lophiomys imhausi. Next base: position 3,454,681 of record CAJQZJ010032290.1, read on the forward strand.
AGAAAAAGAAGGAAAGAAAAGAAAAAGAGAAAAGAGAGATTGTTATATATTAAGAACTTATAACTCCTAAGATTTTTAAAACATGGAAAATCTGAGGCAGGGGAGACCATGCAGCAGGTAAAGTTACCACCAAATTGCATGACCTCAGGTTGATAACGGGTTATCACAAGGTGGAAAGAGAACTGACCTCCACAATTTGTCCTCTGACCTCCACATGGGCATTTAAATGTAATTAAAACATCAGGAGCTGGAGAGATGGTTCAACATATAATGATCTTGCAGAGGACCCAAGTTCTGTTCCCAGCACCCACATTGGCTAGCTCATAACCACCTCTAACTCCATTTAGAAAAAATTTAAAATGTTTTTAAATAAATCTTTTTTTTTAACAGAGTTTCTCTGTGTAGCCCTAACTGTCCTGAAACTCCCTATGTAGAGTTGGATGGTCTTGAAGTCAGAACCTCTGCCTCTTGAGTGCTGGGATTGAAGGCATGCACAACCCAGCAGAAAATCAGGTTGTTTTGTTAAAATAAATCATCTTTTTTTAATGTTGGGGGGGGGAGGCAAGTAAGTTTAGCTTTCACTACATGCACAAAACTCAACCTGATTTCAAGAAGATGTCTCTTTGCTGGTTTATCATCTAGAAAGGCAGCTAGCTCCCTTGGGCTGGAGAGTTGACTCAGCAGTTAATTGCATTTGTTGATCATGCTGAGGATCAGGGTTTGACTTCCAACACCCACCTACATGGTGGCCCACAATCTCCAGGAGATCCCGGGTTTTCTTCTGACCTCCACAGGTACTAGGGGCCTGCGAGGTGCACAACACACATAAGATAATAAAATAAATCTAAAAACATTAAAAGGAAGTGTTCCCTTGTTTTAACAATTGAATGGTTGTAGCACTGTCTACTCAAAGCAGAACCCACCTTTCTCATAGGCCAGAAAGGGGCCTGGCAGACATTTCCCATAACAACTACACACAGTCAAAAAACAGATAAAACTTTAAATTTAAGCTGGATGTCTTGGCTCAAGTCTGTAATCCCAGAACTCCAGAGGCTGAGCCAGGAGGACAGTGGCAAGTTCAAGGCTATCCTGGGAAGCAAGGTGAGATTCTGCCTCAAGAGCATTGAGCTCCATGAGTGGATGTGATGGCTGAAGTCAGTAATCCCACAATGCTAGAGACAATGGCAGGAGGCTAGCTCACAACCATCGTGGGCTATCAATGGTACATATTGAGACTCTATCTCAAAAATTTTAACAAAGGAAAAGAAAAATATTTCCAAAATAGCTGAGGTGGATGAGCTGGTACCCACATGTAGCTACATTCTGTCCTTCAAAACCTGCTGATCACTACAGCCAGTACTGAGATGTGTCTCAGTTGTCAGAGTGCTTACCCAGTGTGCAGAAATCCCAAATTCAATCCCCAGCACCAGATAAAACTGGGTGTGGTGGTGCGTACCTGTGACCCCTTCAATATGAGAGATGGAGGCAGGATTAGGAGTTCAAGGTCATCCTGGGCTAAGTAAAATACCTGTGACCATGTCTCTAAATTAACTGATTTTATAGGCCGTCTGTGTTACTCAGTGTTGAAGATCCTGGAACCAAGCATGACAATCTGAATTCAATCCCAATGTACAAGGAGAAAACTAAGTCCCAGGAGTTGCCCTCTGACCTCCACATATATGCCATGCTATTGAGACCCATACATACACACGGAAAATAAACCTGACATATTCATTCATTCATTAATTTTTGGTTTCTTGAGACAGAGTTTCTCTGTGTAGTCCTGGTTGTCCTGGAACTCTGTAGACCAGGCTGGCCTCGAACTCACAGAGATCCACCTGCCTCCACTTTAATCCCAAGTGCTGGGATTAAAGGCTTGCGAAACCCAGATGGTTCATATCTTTAATCCCAGCACTCCGGAGGCACAGCAGGGGGATCTCTGTGGTCTAGAGACCAGTCTGGTCTATAGAGTGAGCTTCAGTCCACCCAGGGCTACACAGAGAGACCCTGTCTCAAGGTAAGTAAGCAAATAAACTTAAGATGGATAACTTAAATGAAAACTTAATTTTAAGGGGGCTGGAGAGATGGCTCAGTGGTTAAGAGCACTAGCTGCTCTTCCAAAGACCCCGGGTTCAAATCCCAGTACCCACACAGCAGTTCAAAACTGTCTGTAATGGCTGACTGTAGTGGCACATGCCTTTAATCCCTGCGGGAGGTGGAGGCAGAGGCAGGTGGATCTCTGAGTTCAAGGCCAGCCTTGTCTACAGAGTGAGTTATAGGACAGCCAAGACTACACAGAGAAACCATGCCCCAAAACAACAAAAACAAAAAATTTTTTTAAAACATTAACTTTAGGTATATATGTTCTAAATACTTACCTGAAACTCAAATTTCTCTGTGTAGACCTGGCTGTCCTGAAACTCCCTTTGTAGACCAGGGCTGGCCTCAAACTCAGAGATCTCCTGCCTCTACCTCCCAAGTACTGGGATTAAAGGCGTGCACCAGTAAATCTGGCTCTGAAACTCAATTTTCATTAAAATATTAAGAAAAATACTTGTAATGGGTAAATACAACTAACTATAAAAATCACTGTCCTTGACCATGTAATTTATTGCAAGGAAAAATCACATTTAACAGTATCATGAGGGACAACATCATCCCATTTTGTTATTCAATAATGACAATTTGAGAATAACATCAACCAAAAAGTGTAACAAAAGCCTGCCAAGGAGGGACCATATATTATCTCAACACTGTAGGCAGAGGTTTGTGGGGATCACAAATCCACAGCTAATCTGGGATACATAGACAAGTGGATTTCAGTGAATTTCAAGCTAGCCTAGTTTTCTATGATAACCAGTGGTACATAATGAGATAATGAGACCCTGTCTCAAACAATCAAAAAAAAAAAAAGAAAAAACAATGGGGGCATAATGAAACAGAATACCAAAACCAGGGCAGATGCTATACAATTTTCTTCAGACCCTCAAGGGATGAGACCTTATGTAATAGGGGTAAAACCCAGCCTCAGTCTCTCCAGGAAAAGACTTCAATGTGGATACACAGAATCACACAGATGCCTTCCTTGAATGGGTTTTCTGGTGTCGCTTCAGAGAACCATGCTGTCCGAAGGCTGAGTCACACTGCTTACAAACATAGGGTCTCGAGTTATAGTGGATGCGGAGGTGAACTTTGAGGTTTCCCTTGTGGCTGAAGCACTTCCCACACAGCTCACACTTGAAAGGCTTCTCCTTTGTGTGGACCCGACTGTGACCCAGTAGGGTGGACTCGTGGGCAAACATCTTGTTGCAGATTGTACATGTGAAAGGCTTCTCGCCCGTGTGGGTGCGATGGTGGACTTTCAGGTCTGAGGACTGTAGAAATGCCTTGTTGCACACTTTGCACTTGAAGGGTCGCTCTCCGGTGTGGGACCTCTGGTGGATGATGAACTGAGACCTGTAAAGAAAACTCTTCTTGCATTTACTGCACTCAAACCGAGTGTGGCCGGAAAGACGACCAACTGGCTCTTCAGGTGGTGGGTTGGCAGGTTTTAGCTCATCTTCTGTATTGTCCATACAGGGGGTCCCTCCTTGGGAAGTGGGAAAGTTATCTCTCTGAAGAGCTCTGATGGAGGCTAAGTTTCCTCTTTCCTGAATATGGGTGAAGGATGTGACAGCATCCGGATTTGTATCTTCTCGGGGCATCATCACATCCTTGATGTGGAGCGAACCTGGAAGGGATCCCACACATGACATTTAAAATTTGAGAGGCTGTCCAAGAAAAAAAAAGTGTTAACATTTATTTGATTATGGAGGGATGGGTCACCCTTAGAATGTAGAGGTCAGAAGATAGCTTTTGGGTTGGTTTCCTGCCACCATGAGTGGAGGAGGACTATGCGGGGTTGAACTCTGGCAGGCAGGCTCAGTGCCAAGTGCCTTTACTTACTGAGACACTTAACAAAGACCATTCCAACTATACCAAACTCATTCCAACTCAACTCTGGTTGGCTGGGAGCGGTCCAACTTTCCAAGCCTGACAGCTCAGAGTGCTGGACAAGCAGTAGTGAGCCCCTGCAGGTTCCCACCTCTTACTCACCAGGACCCTGGGTCACCTGAGGGTCCTGACGAATAGACGTGCATGTCTTGGCCCAGTCCTGTGCTGAGTCACTGCCAGGGCTCAGCTGAGCAGGTCTCTGGTGTGCCGGGTCTCTGCTCTCTGGAATCATCTCCAGCGAAACTTCCTCTTTCTTGACAGGGGGCAATCAAGAACAAATATGGGTGTGTGTTTGTTCATTCAATGGAGAGATGGAGCATGGAAATCTGTTTTTATCTTGGTCCACTACATTTTTTCCAGAGTTGTGGGTATGTTCATACTGCTATGGCCCACCCCATTATCCCACATAAACAAATATTCTCTTATTTGTACTTCTGTCATTAATGTGTAACTACTGCACCTCTAGATCTGCTATTGGTTGTTACTTTAATTCTCTATGCCCCATTCTTCCCTGTATGTGACTCTAGAAGCAAGATGCTTCTCAACCTCAAGATTTGGGGCTACTTCCTGTCGTGGCCACCATCGGAGAGCAGCAGCCCGCAGCCATGGCCCTGTGCTACCCCATGGCCATGGGCCTCAACACGGGCCACAAGGTGACGAAGAACGTCAGCAAGCTGAGGCACAGCGAGCACCTCACCAAACACACCAATTCTGGGAGGTGTGCAGCTTCGCACCCACATGGAGCTGCTCAAGGTGTCCAGGGACAAGCTCACACTTGAGTTCATCAAGAAAAGGGTGGGCACACACATCTGTGCCAAGAGGAAGCAGGAGGAGCTGAGCAACATGCTGGTGGCCATGAGGAATGAAGTGGCCAAGAAGAACAGATGCCCACTCCCCCAATAAATGTTAGCACAGCAAAAAAAAAAAAAAAATCTGGAGCTAGTGGGACTGGAGGAGAGATGGCTCAAAGGTTAAGAGCACTGGCTGCTTTTGCAGAGAGCCTAGGTTTTGAGTCCCAGAACTCATAGGGAGGCTCACAGCTATCTGTAACTGCAGTTCCAGGGGGTCTGACACCCTCTTCTCACATGCAGGCAAAACACCCATACATATAAAAACATAATAATTTTAAAATGGAATTCGAACAATTCTGATGGGGGGAGGGAGAGTCTCCTCTGATACATTTTGTGGACTTACAGGACAGTGACTAGATAAGTAATAAAACTCTTAGCCAGCTGTGGAGTCCCATGGCTTTGATCCTAGTCTAGCACTCAGGAAGCAGAGGTAGATGAGGCTCTGTGTGAGTTCGAGGCCAGCTTGAATTTGAGGCCCTGTCTCAAAAAAGTAAAAACCGCCGGGCGGTGGTGGCGCACGCCTTTAATCCCAGCACTTGGGAGGCAGAGGCAGGCGGATCTTTGTGAGTTCGAGGCCAGCCTGGTCTACAAAGCGAGTCCAGGACAGCCAGAGATATTCAGAGAAACCCTGTCTCGAAAAACCAAAAAAAAAAAAAAAGTAAAAACCAAAAACTCCTAGCCCCCAGAGAGCAAACACCCATGTAAATTGACAGACATAAGACATCTCCAGGGAGTGTAATAACCCACACTTGTAATTTCAGATCTTCGGGGGTAAAGGCAGGAAAATCAGGAGACAAGACCAACCTGTCCTATATAGCAAGTTGAAGGTCAGCCTGAATTATAGGGGACTCAGCTTCAAACAAAACCAACCAAGAGCATCCCCAAGCCATCACCCCCTAGGGGGCAAATCACCCTAGTAGAAAATCCCTCTTTCCAATTTTAGAGAGTCCAAGGATTAAACTCATATCACTAGGCTGGGCAGCAGGTGCCTGGACCACTGTGCCATCTCTCCAGCTCTTTCAAGTCACTGTTTATGTGCCCATGTGAGTATAGGCCATGTATGTGTTGGTGCCTAAGGAAACAAGAGGACGTTAGATTCCCCTGGGGCTACAGTCAAGGGAAACCGTGAACTGCCAGAAGAGGATGTGAGACTCGACCCCTGGTCCATGGAAGAGCAGCAAGTGCTCCTAACAGCTGAGCCATCTCTCCCGGTCCTCTCTCCAGTCTTCATGATGAGTTTTAGTGGGAGACAGACAGGCTGGTGAGTCTACTTTCCTCAGTGTTCAAGTATGGGGTGTATCTATGGCCAAAGGGTCTGGACCCAACTCTTTCTCCCAAAGATCCCCACCTTCTAGTCTCTTCTCCCATCTCTCCCCAGAGATGGTGTCATATACTCACCTGATTGGTGGATGGCTCAGTCCCTGGCAGGTTCTGCAGCTCTGGCCTAGCCTGGCCACTGCTGAGATGCTCCTCCATCACCATTACACCATCACCCCACTCTTTAGCCTTGGCTTTGACCATCTCAAAACCAGAATCCCATTGGAGGGATGTTTGTCCTTGGGAGATTATGGACTATGGGGGAAGGGAAAAGGATCAGAACCCCAGGTAAGACCCTAGAGGTGACTCCCACAGCTCCCCATTTCTCCCCGGACTCAGCATTCCACCTATAATTATTTGCAAATTTATCTTCTTAATGCTGTGTTTACTCAGCACATACAGCAGTTCTACCTGTGTCATTGTCGATCTGTCCAAGGGAGACTATTTTTCTAAATCCAAACTAACATGCTTGTAATTCTAGAACTCAGGAAGCTGAACCAGGAGGATGACTCCAAGGTACAGGCCAGTCTGGGCTACAGTGACTAAACCCCCCCCCCAAAACCCCAAAAACATAGTTTCCCTTACTCTACCCAAGCTCAGGGACCAGCAAGGAAAGGGAGTATTAAGGGTCTGTGGTGGTTTGAATAGGTATGGATGGCCCCCATAGACTTCTGTGTTTGAATGCTTGGGCATAGGGAGTGGCACCGTTAGGAGATGTGGCCTTGTGGGAAGAAGTGCATCACTATGGAGGCGGCATTTAAGGTCTCATATATGAGACTCACTACTGTAGCTCAAGCCCAGTATGGCTCACAGTCTCCTTCTGCTGCCTGCAGATCAAAATATAGAACTCTCACCGGGCGGTGGTGGCGCACACCTTTAATCCCAGCACTTGGGAGGCAGAAGCAGGCAGATCTCTGTGAGTTTGAGGCTAGCCTGGTCTACAAAGTGAGTCCAGGACAGCCAGAGCTGCTATACAGAGAAACCCTGTCTCGAAAAACCAAAGGGGAAAAAAGATATAGAACTCTCAACCAGGTGGGCGTGGTGGTGCACGCCTTTAATCCCAGCACTCAGGAGGTAGAGGCAGGTGAATCTCTGAATTTGAGGCCAGTCTGCTCTACAAAGCAAGTTCCAAGACAGCCAGGATTACACAGAGAAACCCTGTCTCAGGGGGAAAAAAGATTCTAAGAGGTGGGGGTGGGGGTGACAGGAATAAGGCGGAGGCTTCTGAACATGGCAGGAGCGGTGAACTCTTGAACTCACAGCACCTGCACAAGTCCTTTACAATATCCAGCCAGTCACCATTCCAGCAAGGAGGGGGGAGTAGTCCCTTCCCCTAACCAAGGTACTATGGACAGTTGATGGCTTCCTGGGAAGGGAGAGTTAGCTTTATTGTTGACCCCCGGTAACAATACGACCCGGGAGGTTGACCCTGCTCCAGTGAACTGCCCCCACACCCAGGACTGTATGGACAGCAGACTGAACTGTATGGATAGCAAACTGGATTGGGGGCAGGGAGAATATTTTTTCTTAAAGAGGGGCAGGAAGTTGGGGATTGTGGGTGTAGTGTGGATCTGGAGAGGTTAGAGGAAGAGTGGAGGGTGAAAAAATGAACTTTCCTAGGCTTCTGGCTTTGGCCTGACCCTGAAAGACTATGAGAAAATGGACCACTTTCCTGCCACTCACTGTGGCTTCATTCCCTCACACCCATCCAGACATAATGACATAATAGTTTACTAGGTCCCCCCCCATTTTACTTGTTCACGAGTATATGGTACTGGGGCTTTGTGCAGTCTAGTACTCTATTACTGAGTGACAACCCCTTTCCCTCACTGGTGGATTCTAGGAATGAGTTCTACTTATGACCTCTCTGCTGGCCCTTTGAATTATTTTAGTTTGAAACAGGGTCTTGATAGATAAGCTGCCCTGGCTGTCTCTGAACTCAAATGTGTAGCCCAGACTGACTTCAAACCTGATACCTTCTGAGTGGCTTCGAGTACAGGGTAGGCACTATGTTTTATTATTTTATTTTGATGCTGGCCTCACACACTTATGAGTGTCTCACTGTGTAGCCCTAACTGGCCTGGAACTCAGATACTTGCTAGATTCTGCCTCAGGGCTAGGATTAAGAGCTTGCACTGCCATGCCTGTTCCTATCTCCACACTCTTAATGCTAAACTTTAATGAGTAGACAGGCAGGGAGGTTTTCATTCTGCACAACAATGTCAAACCATGGGAGATTACACACATACACAGTCTATGGCCAGTATGCTCCAACTGAAACCCTCTCTCAAAGACTTCCGTCTTCTGGTTCCTTCTCCCAAATCATCCCAGAGATAGTGTCACACGCTCACCTGGCTGGTGGATGTCTCTTCAGTTGCTGACAGGTTCTGCAGCTCTGGGCTAGCCTGGGCTCTGTTGAGAGGTCCCACACTGTCACTTAATAGGTGCTCTTGGGACAATTCCACATCATCCCATTCATCCTCTGTGGCTTCAACCTTCTCAACACCGGAATCCCGAAGGAGGTATAGCTGTCCTCCAGAGAAGATTATGGACTGGGGGTGGGACAGGGGACGGAGGGAAGGAAACAGGATTAGACCCCAGGTAAGAGCCTGGGGATAATTCTCACAGCTATGTTTCTGTGCCAACTTAGCAGCCCAGAGCTTGACTTATTTGCAAATCTGTCTTTCTGTACTTGGACTGGCCCTTCAAAGTCATACTCAGGTACATATTGAGTTGGGGACCAGCCTGGGCTACATTAGACCTTCTCTCATAAACAAGGAGTTTCGGGGGTGCTGGCTGGAAAGACAGATCAGCAATTAAGAGCACTGACCGCTCGCTCTTCCAGAGGACCCAAATTCAATAGCAGACTCTACAAGGTGGCTCATAACTGTAACTCCAGCTCCAAGGGGGATATGCTGCCCTCTTCTGGCCTCCAAGATCACCAGACACATATGGTGCACACACTACAGGCAGACTTAAACTAAAGCATGGCTCAAGGAGCCGTGGTTGGCCTGCTAGCTTGCAGTGTTCCTGTTCTGTACAATCCCTTGGCTTCTAAGTAAAGTTTCTGTGCCACGTTCACAAAGACAAAGAAGGCCATAAAAGTCCCCAGACATTGCCATTTTTCTCTTGGGAAGCAAAATTGTCCTCTTGAGAGCCACTAAGGACAAGACCCTGTATAGGTTCTGCTTCCAGTCCACAGATGAGAACATGCTTACCCATTGATGGGATTTCCCATCCCTCAGCTCCCTCAGCATCTTCTCCAGGGCTTTGCAGCTCTTCACTCCACACTCCTTCACTAAGGCCTGCAATTCTGGCGGCATGCAGATCAGGAACTGCTCCAACACCAGCTGATCCAGGATCTCCTCCTTGCTATTCAGGTCGGGCCTCAGCCACTGATAGCACAGCGCAGAGATCTTCCTCAGATCCTGGATGGGGTCGGCCCTCTCGGAGGGACTGAAGCCTCGGAACTTCGCATGCCAGAACTCAGGGTTGTAGTTTTGCTTTTCTGACTGTGTTTCCTGGAATATTAGCGGCAGTGGCTGCTCTGATCTGAGGCTGCTGGATGGCACATTTGTAGCCATGTTTGTGAATATTTCCCGTGGTCTCAAGACAAGTTTGAAGTGACTCCCACCTAAACAGGCCTACTCTCTTTGCCACAGGGATAGGCTCAACCTTGGTCCAGAAGCCTGGGAGGCAAGAAGGAAGTGGATTAGTTTAATTCTGTTGCTGCTTCCTAAATTTCATCATTGCTCATGACATACCCTCCCCCAAACACACTAGGACTGTTTTCAGTAAAAAGGAAATTACTCCAATCTATGGTTCTGTGAGATGGCTCAGGTGGTAAAGACATCTTTGGCCTAGCCCAATGACCTGAGGTAATTCTTCTGGATCTGTATTGTGGAAGGAGAGAACCAACTCGGACAAGCTTTCTTCTGGCCTTCACATGTGGGTCCTGGCATGCACCCTACCCCCAAGATAAGTTCTTTAAATCAGTTTTTCTATTCTAGCTCTGTATGATGGGCCATACCTGTAATCCCAGTCAGAAGATAAGTGGGAGCCTGAGGCTTGCCATAATTTTGAAACCACCCCAGGCTACATATTAAGTACCAAGTCTGAAAGAGATGAGGGCCACAAAAGATACACTCTCAAAAACAAACAAACAAAACCAAACTGGGTAGTGGTGGCTCACAACTTTAATATTAGCACTCTGGAGACAGGCAAATCTCTGAATTCGAGGCCAGCCTGGTCTACAGAGCAAGTTTCAAGACAACCAGGGCTACACAGAGAAACCCTGTTTTAATAAACAAACAACAACAAAACACCCCAAAATAAGAATATGGTGGCTCAACCAATAATCCAAACACTGAGAAGGCTAAAATAGGATTGTTTGAAGCTAGCCTGAGCAACAGAGAAAAAATCAGTTTCAGAAAACAAAAACAAATATAGAGAAAATTAGTCCATTCTATTCTTCCTACACACTCTGGCTTATAAAAATCAGTGACTCCTGATCTCGCCTCCAAATGTGTACAGGTGGGATCATTTCTGTTGTCTGGACATAGTAGTAACAGTATTCTTGATAGGTATTAAACAGGACTTTTCTCCAACCAGGTGTGGTGGCACACACACCTTTAATCCCAGCACTGGAAATGCAGAGGCAGGCAGATCTCGGGGAGTCCAGGACAGCCGGGGCTTTAAAGAGAAACCTTGTCTCAAAAACAAAAAAACAAAAACAAAAACAAAAAAAACCCACCAAAACAAAAACACAAAAACAAAAAGCATGGGAGAATGGAGACTTTAATGTTGATTTTAAGAACCCTTGTTCCTCTTTTAGATGCCTTGAGTTCAGTTCCTGACATGCACATTGTGACAAACACACAAAACTGTTGCCGGGTGTGGTGGCACACACCTTTAATCCCAGCACTTGGGAGACTGAGGCAGGTGGATCTGTGAGTTTGAGACCAGCCTGGTCTACAGAGTGAGTTCCAAAGCCAAACCAAAAACCAAAACCAACAACAAAAAACCCAAACAAACAAAAACTCCCCACAAATTAAGCTATTAAAAATTTACAATCAGCCGGGCGGTGGTGGCGCACGCCTTTAATCCCAGCACTCGGGAGGCAGAGGCAGGTGGATCTTTGTGAGTTCGAGGCCAGCCTGGTCTACAAAGTGAGTCCAGGACAGCCAGGGTTACACAGAGAAACCCTGTCTCGAAAAAACGAAAAAAACAAAAAAACAAAAAAATTTACAATCTATGTATAAACCAGGCGTGGTGTTGTGTGCCTTTAATCCCAGTACCGGTGGCAGGGGGGCAGAGGCAGGCAGATCTCTATGAGGTTGAGGCTAGCCTGGTCTACAAAGCAATTTCCAGAACAGCCAGGGCTACACACATAGAAGCCCTGTCTCTAAAAAACAAAACAAAATCTGTGTATAATTTATAAATAGATCTATAGTTGGGGTTTATATTATGTATAATTTATATGGTAATAAACTCTAATAGAAAAATTTTAATTACATAAATTAGGTCAAAATTACTTTTTAAGTATGTATGGCTTGAAACTTGGTAGTCATTTGAAAATTCAGCAGAAAAGGCTGTTAGAAAAACATTTATATCTCATTACAAAATAATTACAAAATAGTACCAACCGTATAAATGCGACGAGGATTAGCAGGAGACTGTCAAAAACACCACCACAACAACTATGTGTGGAGGCTCACATCTGTAGTCCCAAGATCACTGTGAAAGATGAGATCAGCATGTTCTCTGTACAAACCAGGCTGGCCTTGAGCTCAGAGATCTGCCTGTCTATGACTCCCAAGGGCTGGGATTAAAGTCTTGTGCCTCTATTTAGGCCTAGCAAAATTAATAATAATAGTAATTCAATGTGTTTTTTGTTTGTTTGTTTTTCAAGACAGGGTTTCTCTGTGTATCCTTGACTGTCCTGGACTCACTTTGTAGAGGAGGCTGGCCTTGAACTCACAGAAATCCACCTGCCTCTGCCTCCTGAGTGCTGGGATTAAAGGCATGCGCCACCACGCCTGGCAACTTTCAATGCATACGGATGTTTTAAATACATGTTTGTCTTTGTGCCTAGTGCCTGGGACCACAATTGTGTAGGCATGGTGGTTGCTAGAATTTCAATCTGAGTTCTCTAGGAGAGCAGCCAGTGCTCTTAACTCCTGAGGTACCTCTACAACACTATTTTTCAGACAAGATCTCTATGTAGCTTTGGCTGGCCCCAAACTCAGAGTTCTTCCTGTCTCTGTGTGCCCAGTGCCTGCCCTAATTTTTTTATTTTAATAATTAAAGTGATAAAATAAAAACGCAGTTAATTGTAGGCATAATGGTGTATACCTGTAATCCTAGCTCTCTGGAGGCAGAGGCAGGCAAGTCTGTGAGTTCTAGGTCAGCCTGGGCTACATACAAAGAAAAAAGACCCTGTCCCTGTCAGAGAGACAGGGGGAGGGCACGGACACAGAGGGAAACACACACACACACACACACACACAGAGAGAGAGAGAGAGAGAGAGAGAGGCTGGGGATATAGGTAAGTTAGTATAGTGTGCTTTTCTTGAATCTTTGAGACCATGGATCACATCCCCAGAAATAAAAAAACAACAACAAAAAAAAAACCCACAAGAAAATCCACTTCATCCTCCACTCAACCAAATGGTGTTTAAAATCTAATACTTTTTGAATGTTTCAGGAAATGGATTTTTTTGAGGGGGGGCATTGAGACTTGTCCCATAACGTTTTGAGGTTTTTTTGTTTTTATTTTTTGTTTTGAGATAGGGTTGGGCTGTGCAGCCCAGGCTGGTTTGAAACTCATTCCACTTTCTGGGTTTGGCCTTAAATTTTTTTTTTTTTTGGTTTTTCGAGACAGGGTTTCTCTGTATAGTCCTGGCTGTCTTGGATTCCCTTTGTAGAACAGGCTGGCCTTGAACTCAAAAAGATCCGCCTGCCTCTGCCTCCCGAGTGCTGGGATTAAAGGTAAGTGTTCCTATAATCCCTCTACAACCGATTTTTGTGTTCTTCATCCCCCAGGCTTGGTATAATGGCGCTCGCCTGCTGGCAGCTCGAAGCCAGTCTGCTCTAACAAAGTGAGTCCAGGACAGCCAGGGCTTGTTACACAGAGAAACCCTGTCTCGAAAAAATAAAATAAAATAGCCGGGTGTGGTGGCGCAAGCCTTTAATCCCAGCACTTGGGAGGCAGAGGCAGGCGGATCTCTGTGAGTTCGAGGTCAGCCTGGTCTACAAAGCAAGTCCAGGACAGCCAGGGCTGTTACACAGAGAAACCCTGTCTCGAAAAACCAAAAAAAAAATAAAAAAATAAAAAATAAATAAATAAAATAAATAAAAAATGCTGGACCTGAGGCTGCCTGCCACTCTTCCAGCTCTCGAGGCTAAGGCAGGAGAATGCAGTTCCGGGATTCCGTGGGTTACAGTACTAGACACCCCCGTCTATGGCCATACCACCCTGAACGCGCCCCGGAAGCTAAGCAGGGTCGGGGCTGGTTAGTACTTGGATGGGAGACAGTACTAGACCCCATCTCAAAAGAAGACAACAAATTCAAAATGCAGCCACGTGACCCAGCGACCGAGCGTCGAGATCTAGATCCCAGCGAAACGGAGTGCGCTCTTGGGGTTCCAAAATGGCGGGCATGGTTATTACCAAGAACCAAGGAGGAAGAAAGACGGACGTCAAAGGGCGCGCACGGTAGGAGTTCTAAGACCTGGGGGTTCTTCCTGTGGCTGTCCTGGAGAGCGCCTCACCCCGCCAGCCCGTCTGACCTGCAACTCACCATCCTCCTGCCTCAGCTCCCTAGTGCGGAGGTCCAGGTGCTCTGCGCACCCGGCTAAGTTCTGAGGGAGCCTCCATTGTGCCTTCATTAGAGCACGCAGCCTTGGTTAGCTCACCTTCCTCACCGGGTGACCAGCTGCCCTCGTCGGTCCGTGCAGTCTCCGTGAGCAGCCTTGGAGCCTCCCGGAGCTTCGCGCCTTCGGAGATCTCGTTGCAAAGTGGTGTCACCGCTTACATAAAGGGGCTGGCGGCTCCACCGCCTTCCGGTGGCAGGTCTGCCCAGGGATCGCCTCGAGCCCTGAGACGCTGCCGTTTAGTACCTCTTTCTTTGGAGATCTAAATGATCTCTAAAGGTTGGATTGCAATCTGCCAGAGTGAGGGGATTAACTTCGAGAACTCCCAGGGCGTGGTCCTGTGAGCCTGCGGTACCAGCTACCGGGGAGGCTGAGGCAGGAGGATTTTAAATCCTGGGCTACTGAGTGAGCGTAAGGTCAGCTGAGGAAATTTAGTGAGAGACCCATCTCATACTGAAATAAACAAATAATGTTATCTTCCTCGGCTGGGGATACAACTTCAGACATCAGAGGACTTGATTTAGTATGAACTACAGGGTCTGTCTCCAGCTCTGTATGGAACTGGGTGTGGTGACCACACCATACTCCCTGGTAGAGTACCAGAAGTTTAAACTCATTTGATTTATAGGCAGTTTGAGGCCATCCCGGGCTACGCCAGACCCTTCCTAAATGAATAGACAAATAGTCAGATCCGCCTGCCTCTGCCTCCTGAGTGCTGGGATTGAAGGCGTGTGTGCCACCACGCCTGGTTTAAGATTTATTTTTATGTCATGTGTATGAGGTTTTCTGCCCAAAGATCTGTAAGTAGAACTGGGATTACAGACATTTGTTAGTTACCATGTGGGTGCTGGGAACATAAACTTGGGCCCTTCGGAAGAGTAGCCAGTGTTCTTATCATCTGGGCCATTTCTTCAGCCCCAGAAACAAATATTTCTAAGAACTTAGAAAACCACATAACTGGCCGGCGGTGGTGGTGCACGCCTTTAATCCCAGCACTTGGGAGGCAGAGGCAGGCGGATTTCTGTGAGTTCGAGGCTAGCCTGGTCTACAAAGCAAGTCCAGGACAGCCAGAGATATACAGAGAAACCCTGTCTCGAAAAAACCGAAAGAAAAAAAGAAAAGAAAACCACATAACTGCTACTTTTAGGATGTACGGGTGTGGTCACCACACCCAGTTCTGTACCGAGCTGGAGACAGACCCTTTTGTGCATACTAAATCAAGTCCTCTGATGTCTGAAGTGTATCCCCAGCCTAGGCAGATAATATTATTAGTCATGGCAAACAGAGGATATGTATGGTCAGCACCCGTGTTTCCTGTCCTATCCATCTTTCTGTTGCATCCTTTGTAATAACCTTTTGAACATGTCAGGTAATCGTGTTTCCTCGTCGTTTGCGAGCCACTTGTACAAGTTAACAGAAGCCAAGGAGGAGATGGTGGACGCCCCGGTTCATAGACAGCCCAGAGGCCTGCGTGTGAAATGACATCTGAAGCGGGGCATTCTTGGGGTACAGAACTCTCAACCTCTAAGGCATGACCTCTACCTTCGGTGCATGGAGCCTACACTGAATTGCATCCAGGGATGACCAGCTTACACCCTCTTCAGGACTGCTTGGTGGGGGAGAGATTGGTACAAGTGAAATGACTGGGGTGTGAGGAATATTCTGTGTTATCTTTAACTGAGAAAATGGAAAATACATACATACATATACATACATACATATATACACACACATACATACATACACACACACATACATACATACTTACTTACATACACTTCGATGGGTATTTTCCCCTCTATCTATTCATTGCTAAGGAATAAATTTCATAGTACTTTAGCTAGGCATGCTAAAAGAGGGTTGTAATCCCAGCACTTAGCAGACACAGAGGTAGGAGGCTTTAAAAATAAAAGTATTCTTTACTGCATAGCAAGTTTGGGGCCAGCCTGGCCTGCATGAAATCCCTTCTCAAAATAATGATGATGATGAAAATAAAGCTGAAAGGGGAGGAGAGTACAATCGACAACCAGTTCATTGTATCTCAGATTTTATTTACTTAAATATTTGTTTTTATTCTGTGTATGTGGTCGCTTTGTTTGCATGTATGTCTGCGCAATACACATATATGCAGTGTCTGTAAAGGCCAGGTTCTGTTCCCTTGGAACTGCAGTTATGGGTGGTTGTGAGCCACTATGTGGCTGATGGATCTTCTGGAAGAGGAGTATTCTTAACCACAGAGCCATTTGCCAGCTCCTCTCTGAGATTTTTAATGTTTTTAAAAAACTTGATCTTATGTGTATGGGTGTTTGGCCCACATGTATATCTGTGTACTACATGCATGCCCAGTGCCCAAGGTCAGAAGAGGGTGTTAAATCCCCTAGAATTTGCAGTCACAGAGGGTTATCAGCTGCCATGTGGGTGCTGGGAATTGAACCTGGGTTCTCTCGAAGAGCAGCCAGTGCTCTTAACCACTGAGCCACCGCTCCTGCTCCTGTATTTCTGAGATTTTTTTAAAGGGCAGTGCAAGAGAACGACAAAAGAGACCACAGACAGACAGGAGCAGAGACACACAGAGCTTGTGTCACAAAAGAATGCCATCAGGAAAGGAAGAAAAAACCTATACCAGATAGCCTTATTGCAGCGATAAAGTTTCGATAGTTGCCTGATGAATGTCCGGCCAGTGCTGGGATCTAGTATCAGCAAAGTCTTTTCTTAACATTTTCTTAACATTTCCTGTGAAAATAGGAAGCCATTGCTAATGTAAGTGAATACTGGTGATATTTTAATCTCTTAAAGCTTTGCTCAAACTAGATTAACTGACTGATTTAACATCAATTCACCTTTTGTAAAAACAAAGGAGGGCTCAGCAAGATGACTCAGCAGGTAAAGGAGCTTGTCGCTGTTCTGCCCGGTTCTCAAGACCCCAAAGACCGACCACCCAGGAGTCAAAGACCACCCAGGAGCCAACTCCGATGTAAACACATGAGGGTTGTTTATTCAAGCTCAGAGCTTGGACTCGCACACTGACTGACACAGCACTTGGAGTTGAGAGCCCCCAGACCTAAAAGTACAGAGTTTATATAGAGACTCAGACAAAGAAGCAGGTTTTTTTTTTTTTTTTACCATATGTGATTGGATGACATTTGGGTAGCTAGTCATGTCCATTTCTGATTGGCTCGTTGTTACTGACTAACCAGCTGAGGTCAGCTTGACCAACAGAAAGTTTGTTTAGACTTTTTGGGTGCTTTCTCAGAGTGAGCTGTCTGGTGATGACGAGGGAACACCCCTGGAATACAAGGTCAGGTACATTTTGTTGTTCTGGAACTGGAGGTCAGCTCTGAGTCAAACTTAATACAAAATGGGATCTTTTTTCAAGATGGATTCAGTCAGGCTCCACACCGCCAAACCAGATGAGCCGAGTTCCATCCTGGGAACCCACAAGGCAGAAGGAGAGAACCGGCTCCTGCAAGTTGCTTTTTGGCCTCCACATGCACCTGTTCATGAATGTCTGTGTGCAGGTACACAAAATAATGCTAAGTAGTTTTTGTAAGGAAGCCGGAACAGAGCAACTTGCATGCTTTGCAGGGTGGGAAATATTTATTATATTTCATTCTGGAAAGGTATCTTTCCAAAATGTCTAGGTCACTGATTCAATATTGAATAATAATTAAGCATGGGAAAAGCTATATTTTGGAAGCTCTATGTTGCTAATCAAGTGATACCCACAATCCTCTCAGAGTGTTGACATATTTGTTTAAATTACTTGCTTACCCTTATACTTACTTGCTTAATGTCTAAGGGATTTTGAGTGGTGCAGGTTTTAAGATGACACTGGCTTAAATATGTGAGAAGGGGCTGGAGAGATGGCCCAGTGGTTAAGACCTAGGTTTGGATCCCAGCATCCCAGCTCCCGCATAGTAGCTCACAACATTCAGTTAACTCCAGTCGTAGGAGATCCAAGGCTCTATTCTGACCCTCTTTAGGCACCAGCCTCACACATGGTGTATAATGAATGTATAAGCAAAGCACCCATAAATATTTTTTAAACCTGTGAATTGTTTTTTGTTAAACATTTACTTATTTTTAGTGTGTTTTGCACATATATGGAGAATAGAGAACTTGCAGAACTCAGTTTTCTCGTTTGACTGTAAGGGAGCTAGGGTCTTTGGGTTGGGCATTAAGAACCTTTACATTTTGAACCATCTCACCACCCCAAAATTGTGGGAAAACTTAAGTCTCTTCACTCTGTGACTTTCAAAATCTGAGAGACAGACAAGGGGGATCATTAGCTTATGTATTGTTTTGAAGACTAAGCAATAATGTGAAATTTGTGACCAGTATCTTTTTAGGATTTGTTTCTGTATTTAGATATGTGTGCATATATGTATTTAGAGACAGGCTCTAGCTATGTATACATCGATGCCCTGGAACATCCTTTGTACACCAGGCTGGCCTGGAACCCTCAGAGATCTGCCTGCCTCTGCTGGAATTAAAAGTGTATCACCGGCCTTTTCTTTCATTTTCTTTTCTTTTTGTTTCTTTTTCTTTTTGGTTTTTCAAGACAGGGTTTCTCTGTGTAGCAAGCCCTGGACTTCACTTGTAGACCAGGCTGGCTGGCATTCAACTCACAGAGATCCGCCTGCCTCTGCCTCCTGAGTGCTGGGATTAAAAGCATGCACCAGGCCTTTTTTCTTTTTTTCTTTCTTCTTCTTTTCCCACCCCCCTTTTGGTTTTTTGAGACACGTTTTTTGGGTTTTGTTTGTTTGGTTGGTTGGTTTTCTCTTGTTTTGTTGTTTGTTTTTGTTTATGTTTTTTCGAGACAGGGTTTCTCTGTTTAACAGAGCCCTGGCTTTCCTGGACTTGCTTTGTAGATGAGGCTGGCCTTGAACTCACAGAGGTCCACCAGCCTCTGCCTCTAAGTGGTGCACCATGATACCTGGCTGTTTTTCTGTTTGTTTATTTGTTTGTTTGGTTTTTGATTTTTTGAGACAAGATTTCTCTGTGTAGCCCTGGCTATCCTGAAACTAATTGTGTAGACCTCGAATGTAGAGATTTGCCTGCCTCTCCCTCCCAAGTGCTAGGATCAAAGGCAAGTACCACCACATTCTGCAAATGTTTTTTCTTTTTCTTTCTTTCTTGTTTCTTTTCTTTTCTTCCCTTTTTGTATTTTTTTTGACAGGGTTTCTCTGTTTAACAGAACCCTGGCTGTCCTGGTCTCCCTTTGTAGACCAGGCTGGCCTTGAACTCACAGAGATCCACCTGCCTCTGATTCCTGAGTGCTGGGATTAAAGGTGTGTGTCCCCACACCCTATTTACTGAAGTAAAATTAAGTATAAAAATAATATATATCACCAGGTGTGGTGTCATAAGCCTTTAATCCCAGTACTCAGGAGGCAGAGGCATGTGGATCTCTGTGAGTTTGAGGCCAACCTGGTCTACAAATTGAGTCCAGGACAGTCAGGGCTATTACACAGAGAAACCCTGTCTGGAAAAAAAAATGAAACTTCCCCCTAAAACAAAAAACCATATATATATTAAAAGAAGAGCTGGGTGGTGGTAGTGTCTTCAAAACAAAACAAAACCAACCAAACAAAAAGCATAGATCTTGATTTTTTTTAATAATTAAAAACAAAACTCTTTTTGAGACAGGGTTTCTCTATGTAGCTTTGGCTGTCTTGGAACTCACTCTGTAGAACAAGCTAATCTCGAACTCAGAGATCTTCCTGCCTCTGACTCCTAAATGCTAGGATTAAAGGCACGTGCCACCACCCAGCTTAAATTTTTGTGTGTGTGTTACAGGTTCTCATAAGCTATGTAGTCCTGATTGCCCTCAAACTGAGATCTACCTGGCTCTCTAGAGCTGGGATTAAAGGTGTTTGCCACCACTCCTGGATCTAAATTACTTGAGATGGTCTAGCTACATAGCCCACATTGAACTAAATAAAACTCACTGTTCAATATAGCCCATCCTCGAACTGAAAAAAAAATCCTCTTTCCTCAACCTTCCAAATGTTGAGATTAACAGGCACATACCAACCTGTCCAGCATATTTACTTCTGTTGAGGGAAGGTCTAATATCATTGCTTCTGATAGGTTGAATTCAATGCTGAGATCTGGTTACTGCCCCTTCTGAGGCATTCTCTTGATTGGTTATTAAAAGTCGCTTATGGCCAATTAGATGGGCAGAAAGAGTATAGGAAGGTGGGACTTCCTGAGATTAGACAGGAACCCTGGGTACACACAGAGATTCTCTCTCTTTCCACCAGGAGTCACAGAAGGAGACAGATGTCTGGAGAATGCTGGAAGGTAATCGCAGGCACATAGCGGTTTAGGATTAGGTGATCCGGGTTAACTTAGAGTAGCTAATTGAGAGTCTGTCCAGCTAAGGCCTAAGCATTAAAACATTAAAAGGTCTTGGCGTATTTAATTATTGGGGAAAAGACTGCGGCAACTTATACCCTCAGTCCACGCAGTCCCAGGCCATTGAACTTCCAGACTTCTGGACTCCCCTCAGGCCCAGGGGAAGCTCCCACCAAGCTGCTGGTAATTCTATTGGCCTAATATAACAACTTATATTAATTAACAGAGTTTAGGTTACAGTTGGTGTAGGCCACCCTTGGTCCCGGGGCTCTTTCACAGAGGATGTTAGTTAGCTGGTTAAGGCACACGGGCCAGGCTTCCCGCTCCTCTTCCAAGCTGCCGGCTACTCTGCCAGCCTAATCTTAGTTTATATTTACTAATAACTACAATAATTAATTATTTTGCAGTTTCAGGTGGCGCCCAAATTGGGGTGCCATATGTTGAAAAATTGGCTAATTAAACTATTTAACCAGTATTTATATTATATTTAATTGGTCGACGGTGTTAATCCTTAACCCGCCATTATAAATGAATACACACAGACACTGGGTAGATTTTAACAAGTCTAGGCCTGCGTTGTACAATCCTAGCCCATCTAAGCTAGCTCATAATTCTATTACTCCAATATAACTCCATATATACATAACATCCCTTTGGACTATTATTCTCCACACTAAGCTGATGTTCCAGGCCATGTGGAAGGATCTTCTTTAATCTACCCCATGGTGTGTCTTTCTTTGCTCAATCTTCAGGTCTCAGCATTTATTTAACCAATCAGTCAATTAAGAAACAGACAGGAAACAGGACCAATCAACATTTAGAATGCAACACCACCCCATCATACTTCTTTATTATCCAGTTTTATTTTGTGGAATTCAGGGGAGGTACTGAGGGAGGCAACTTGCTCACAAGTTCAAGGCCAGGCAGAGTTATATATTGAGACCCCAAACCCCTATCCCAAAAAAACAAAACAAAATCCATTTTCAGGAATAATTTAATATTCAGTACATGCCATGCTGATGTATTCATTTTTCTGCATGTAGGAATTGCAGGTGTGCACCATCAACCTAGTGTATGTAGTATTGGGAATCGAACCCAAGGCTTGGAGGCAGGTTTCTTTGCCTGTTGAGCCATCCTGCTGACCCTGAATCTGGCTTTTTACATTGGTGTTAGGTAACCTAACTCAGGTACCCTCCATGCAGGGCAAGAACTCTACCAAGGGAGCTACATTCACGACTCCCGTCCACTTGATGTTTTAAAACTGTTAAAAAAAAATTATTCCCGACTCAAGCCAGAACTGCAGATCCTCACCTCTCCTTCCATTCCTCCAAGTTCAATCCTCAAATCTCATCCCCAGCTCTTTCGCAGACCTTCTGCTGTGTGGCCTTGTTTCACTCTCTGTTCCCAATCCCAGGAGGCTAAGCAGATCCTGGTGGAACAAACTTGCTTTCCCCACCACCACCTTAACCTAGCAAGAGGTGCTCCTCAGCTGGAAGATGAAGGTCCAGGAGATGGTGGCTGCAGAGAAATTGGAGCTTCTTCACCAGTGCAACTGCCCAGCTGGTACCTTGACAGCTTGGAAAAGGAGCTGATTGAGGAGCATGGATAAAGGGAGCCTGCTCAGTTGTTCTGTGAGGTGGGCAGGATGCAGAAGGCCCTAGGAACAGGTTGGGAGGACAGGGCTTGACACGAGGTGAGCCTGAGCCAAGTACTGAGGCTGGCCCTGAGGTCTGCAATGCCTTGAGGACAAGACTGGCAAGATCTGGCACAAAGTGGCCTCCTCTCATGTTGGGGCAGGGCAGAAGCAATGATAACCTCGAAGAGCCTTTTCATGACATCAAAGAATCTTAGCTACTGAGGTTGTGACTGGGATTCCAGAGAGTTATCCCAAGAGAATGCTATTAGTTTGGGCCAGTGAGATGGCTCAGCAAGCAAAGGCGTTTGTAGCCATCTTCATGACCTTGAGTTGATTCCTGGGACTCACAGGGTGGAAGGAGTGAATTAACATCTCAGAGTTTTCTTCTGACCTTCACACTTGAGTGTGATCAAAACTACAGGATAAATGATGTAATGAAGCCAAGGTCTTTAGAGGACACACACACACACACACACACACACACACACACACACACACACCACGAGAGAGAGAGAGAGAGAGAGACAGACAGACAGACAGACAGACAGAGACAGACAGACAGACAGACAGGGATGCAATTAGCTAGAATATATTGCAAGGATGTTCTCCAATAACACACCTTCCCCAAAAGAGTCCCACATTACTCTTAGGTTCCTTAATGACATCTTTTTTGTGTGTCTGCATGTAACTATGTGCACCCGAGTTCAGGAGCCCTTGGAGGCTAGAGGTGTTGTGTGCCCTGGAGCTGGGATTTTAGGAAGTTGTGAACTACTGGACACTGATGGTGAGAATGGAACTCATCTCCATTGTAAGAGCAAAAAATACTTTTAAACAATGAGCTTTATCTCCAGCCCCCAATTTGTCTCTTTCTAAGATTCATTTTTGTTTTTGTTTTTTAAGGTTTTTCAAGACAGTGTTTCTCTGTGTATCCTTGACTGTCCTGGACTCACTTTGTAAACCAAGCTGGCCTTGAATTCACAGAGATCCGCCTGCCTCTGCCTCCCCCAGTGCTGGGATTAAAGGCGTGCACCACCACACCTGGCTCATTTTTATTTTTGTTGTAGTAAAATGATGTGCATTTTTGAGTTCCAGGAAGTACTGTTACACAGAGAAACCCTGTCTCGAAAAAAAATGATGTGCATATCTGTGTGTCTGTGTGTGAATTTGGGAAAGTGAATGCAGGTGCCCATGGAGACCAGAGGCATCGGAGCCCCTGGTGCTGAAGTGATCATGAGCCTAACAGTGTGTGTGCTGGGAATAGGAACTCAGGTCCTCTGGAAGAACAAAAGGTGCTCTTAAGCACTGGGCCATCTCTCTGCCCGCCTGACGACATCTTAGACTTGGCCCAAGAACAATCAACAAAACCAGAGATACTCCAGAGTTACATCAGCGAAATTCTTTAAGTATGACAACGTGCCGGTGAGATTTGGGGATATAGTTGTAGGGTCTTAGTCTCAGAAAACGGTGTTGAGAGAGCTTCACTGGGTGGGGAGGAGAACGGGTTGGAAAAAAATGAAGGGTGAGGTGTGGTTACATCTCTATGACTTCAGGGCGACTTCTTCCCTGGGAGCATTCTTATCCAGTACGTACAGATCTGCAACAGGAGAGCAACAGGTAGGTTTTTTTTAATTGCTATTTTTTGCTTTTTTGTTTTTTGAGACAGAGTTTCTCAAGCCCTGTCTCTACTGGACTCACTCTGCAGACCAGGCTGGCCTCGAACTCACAGAGATCCACCTGCCTCTGCCTCCTGAGTGCTGGGATTAAAGGCGTGTGCCACCACTCCTGGCTCAGGTGGGTTAATTTTTAAAATTTTTATTTATGAGCATTGTGTGTGTGGTGTTGGTGTGTGTGCATGTGCATGTGTACGTGTGTGCGTGTGTGTGTGTGTGTGTGTGTGTGTGTGTGTGTGGTGGCAATCAAACCCCAGTTACCCGGCTTCCTGGGCAAGTGCTTTACCCCCTAAGTCATCTCACAGGCCCCAACAGGTAGGTTTCCACTCTATAATGAAGCAAAGACCCGGGGTGCCTTATAAATTCATTTACTCTTATACCCCACAGGAGAGGATGTGTGGGCCATGGGTATACTAGTTTTAAATTTATTCTATTATTTTGTGTGTATGAGAGTTTTGCCCCAGATGTATGCTGTGTATTGTGTGTGTGTGTGTGTGTGTGTGTGTGTGTGTGTGCGTAGTGACCACAGAGCCAGAGAAGGGTGTCAATTCCCTGAGATTGGCATCACAGACAGTTGTGAGCCTCTGTATGGATGCTGGGGGTGGGAACTGGCACCTCTAAAAAATCGTTAAAGAGTTTTTAACTGCTGAACTGTCTCTCTTCTTCCTTCGTTATTTTTTGAGTCAGGGTCTCTCACTGAACATGGAGCTTACCAATCAGCTAATCTGAGTAGCCAGTAAACTCCTGAGATCTCCACTTTTATGAAGGTGCTGGAGATCCAAACTCAAGTGCCCTTGCTTGCCAACTGAACCATTCTGAGGCTTGAGGTTAGGGGTAAGGCTAGGGAGGAAGGCCTCTCTAGTCATCTCAGCTTCAATAGCTTTTCAATTTCTCCTTGTTTTCCCCTCTCGTTCTACCTACTGTTTCTCTGCATCTACACACTTCTTTTTATTTTTCCATCCCATTTCAAGAGGGTTCATAATAGGGTCAATGATAAATATTTTCAAGACCCAGAAAGCACAGTCGAGGTTGAGGTGAGAATTAATAAATTTGGGGAGAATACTTCAATATTCTCTCTCTCTCTCTCTCTCTCTCTCTCTCTCTCTCTCTGTGTGTGTGTGTGTGTGTGTGTGTGTGTGTGTGTGTGTGCGTGTGTTTGCACATGTGGTGTTTGCCCAAGTGTATATCCATTCACCAAATGTTGGGTGTCCTGCTCTATCCACCTCTGTCTTATTGGAATCTGAGTCTCTCACTGAATCTGGAGCAGTCAGCAAGTGCCAATGATTTTCTCTCTCCACCTCCCTTTCCCCACAGGGCTGGGGTTATGGGCTAACACATGACTTTTTATATGGGTAGTACTGGGGATTTGAGCTGTGGTCATCATGCTTGCAAGAGCTGGAATCCTCTGAGCTGTTCTCCCCAGCCCCAGCATACGCCCATACAGTTGGAATAAAACCATGGGGTATTGGTTTTCAAGAATTGTCCTGGGACTGAAGGAGGCGTATTCACTTGCACAGAAAAAATACAGATCCAAGAAAGACATGGTATTGGGTGAAGTTCCAACAGAGGAAGCAGGTAAAGCTAAGCTGTGAGCACACACTGAGAATATTTATTAGTTAGAAAGGAGGGTGTGAGCTGGATGGTGGTGGCGCACACCTTTAATCCCAGCACTCAGGAGGCTAGAGGCAGGTGGATCTCTGAGTTTGAGGCCAGCCTAGTCTATAGAGTGAGTTCCAGGACAGCCAGGGCTGTTACACAGAGAAACCCTGTTTCAGAAGGGAAAAAGGGGGTCAGGGGTGATGTGTAGCCCACACTTGGACAATCAAATTTATCCCTTTAAAAACATGTTTATTTATTGGATTTTTGAGACAAGGTCTCTCTATGTAGTCTTAGTTGTCCTGGAACTCGATATGTAGATCAGGCTGACCTCAAATGCAGAAATCCACCTGCTTACTGCTCTCAATTGCAAAGATTAAAGGTGTATGCCACCACACACAGCCGAGTACCTGGTGTACACCACCCATTGTACTAGACAGCAAGCAATAAACAGAGATGGCCCCTACGCATCTGGAGCTTGTGTTTGATGTTTTTTACTTTGTTTTTGTTGTTTTCCCAATCAAAGTTTCATTTTGTAGCTTTTGGCTGTCCTGGAACTCACTCTGTAGACCAGGCTGGCCTTGAACTCACAGAGATCCACTTGCCTTTGCCTCTTGAGTACTGAGATTAGAGGCGTGCATCACTACCATACCACTGGACAGATGTGTTTTACTTTATTTTATGACCAGAGTCTCATGTTGTCCCAGGTTGACCTTGAATTCAGTGTATACTTGAGACTGGTCTTGAACTCTTGATCCTCCTGCTTGTACCTCCTAAGTGCTCAGATTTTAGGTGTATACCACTATACCAGGTTTGGTTTAATGGATCAATTCATGAGCCAAAAAAGAAACATATAGAACCATGGATATGGCTCAGTGGGTAAACGTGCAGGCCGCCAAGCCTGAGTTCAGTCCCCTGGGATCCACAGGGTGGAGGGAGAAAACCAACTCCTGTAGGCTCTCCTGACCCAACCTTCACATTCATACACACAGACACAAAGTAAAATAAATAGATAGGTAGATGGTCAGATAAACACGCAAACAAACAAATAGATGCTGGAGAGATAACTCAGTAGCTAAGAATGCATCTACAAAGGGAGTCCAGGACAGCCAGGGCTATTACACAGAGAAATCCTGTCTTGAAAAAACAAAAGACAAATAATAATAATAATAATAATAATAGTAACTTTTTAAAGTGGTGGTCAGAAAAAAAACCCTAAGGAGAGGTGATCACTCAGGTGGTTTCTGAAGGACTTTGAGGAATCTGGCCATGCAATGCTGTAGAACCAGAGGGGACAGCAGGCTCTGGTCTAGGGCGTTATATGGAAAAGTGCTCAATTGTAAGATGTTGAGACCGGTTGGGGAATTGGAACTGGTCCATGAGGCAGAGTCTAAGGTGGAGGAATGTGGATCTGAGACACTAAGGCAGCATGGAAAATGACAGGCAGAGTGTGTGCAGGGATGCTCAAAAGCTTGCTAATGGATGTTCTTGGCTCCTTGCACATCCCCAACCTTCCTGCCACTCAACACATCCTCTCACTTCCCCTCTTCTCCTCTCCCTTCTACATTCCCCATCTTTACCTTCCATCTTCGGTTTGAAAAATGTTTCTATCATTATCCTTTTGGTCATCCTTGGAGAGCGGGAATAAGGGAGTCCATCTAGAGAAGGGACAAGATATCACCATCAACTGAAATACTGGTGACAGGTTGCAGACACAGCTCAAAGAACAAAGCCACTTTCTGCGAAGCCCAGTGAACTGAGTGTCATTCCTGAGACCCACGTGGTGGAAGGAGAGAACTGACTCTCCCATAAGTTGTCCTCTGACCTCTACACAGAGCTGTGGCTTATGAACACTTACACACGGTAAATAAATAAGTAGGTAAACAAATGCAGAGGCTCCATGGCATTCAATATTTGTACATGTAATGTGGCTTCGTTTTCCCTATTTCCTTGGAATCTCTGGGTAGCCAGTGGCTCTCCATCAGGACTTTGCCCTTGTGAGAGACATTTGGCTGTGTCTGGAGAAGTTCTGGATCTCTATGACTAAGAGAAAAGGGAATACTGTAGGGAGTTAGATAAATTAGATTTAGAAAATATATAGGGGTTTCTGATACTGTCTCTTAATTCGGGGCATGAAGATCATTATCAGCGTGTGGACTAAAAACAGGAAACAAACAGGAGACTTAATAGACTGAAAAACAAGGTTGAAGTCAGGAAAAACAGGAAAGACTCAATAGACTGAAAAACAAGGTTGAAGTCAGGAAAACAGGAAAGACTTAATGGACTTGAAGAAACAAAGTATCTGGCCTGACATTGTTTTCAGCAGCTAAGCGGGCGGAGCCCAAATTAAGCTGAAACAGAGTTCCTCCTATTTAAGGACAGTACATGGAGCCCCATAATAGGAAAAGAGGCCCCTGATGCCAGAGAGCTCTGAGAGTCCTGCTGAAAAAAAGTGCTGGCCATCATTGGCCAGATCTCCCTGAGGCAGAAAGAAGCTGGTGAGCAAAGAAAGCCTGAGCAAGACACCAAAAGGCCAAGGACTAAACCCTGTGGCTCATCTTTTGCCTAGAGGGGTTTGATCTGTCCGAACAGTGGCCTAAAGAAAACTGTGCCTGGCTTTAAGGACTCTGAGGTAGAGCGGCAGAGTTGCTGATGCGAAGGGGCTGGGGTCTCCCAGAAAGAAGAAAGCTTTAAGCCTTATTTAAGGTGAGACTGCAATAACCAACTTACCCTGACGAATAAAGAATCTACAACAGAGACTGTGTTCCTGACAACTGAGGACCTGCCCCAGAGACTGTATCCTTCTAAAAGGTTAGGAAAATAATTGTCAATAGGGTTAGTGGATAGGTTAAAGGGGTTGTAGGAATTTATAGGATTAATAATTAAGAAATTGTTGGTGTTTGTTATAAGTAAATATAGTAATAAATAAATGTTAAATAATAATTAAAAACTTAGGTTACAGAATACTCTCAGCATAGGAAGAGTAGAAACCAGCTTACTTTATTATCATTACATTTTTACTTATTCATTGTGTGTGTGTGTGTTTGGAGCAGATGTGTAGATCAGAGAACAACCTATGGGAGTCGCTTCTCTCCTTCCATTTTATAGGTTCTGGGAATCAAACTCAGTGACCAAGTTAGGCAGCAAGTACCTTTACCCACTGAGCCAACGTGCTGGCAGTGTTGAGACACAGCATCATGTAACCTAGGTTGACTTAGAAAATTACACTGTAGTTGTGGGTGACAAACTCCTGATGTTCCTGCCTCACACCTCAAGTATGAGAATATGGGCATCCACAGCCACACCCAACTGAGATGGAGGCTGTAACTTCACCTGTGGAGAAATTAAAAGCTTGACATAATTTCATTGCTTTCCTTGTTCTTCTACCTAGGAAATGACAGAGTGAGGGGTGGAGCTCACATCTACCAGTTTCCAAAGCCAACTGTGAGTAGGTATAGGACAGTGCTGCAAATGTGGGGGGCCACTACTCACCAATGGCCTTCCACAGGTCTAGGATCTCAAGAGCTGAGTCCCTCTTCCTGCCCTGGTCTGCCTTTGAGGAAAGGTGAAGGACTAGGGAAAGGATGGAAGACAGCAGGAGAGCTGTTAAACAGAATGACATCACACAGGACCTAGCAAGTCCTCCCAGCATTTGGCAGAATACCTCCAAATAAAGCCGCTGGACAGGATGCACACTAACTATATCTAACTTACATGGGGTAGACTACGGTTCTAACACACCTATGTCTGGGTGCAAATCTCACGCTTTCAAGTCTTTCTGTCATATCATGGCAATGTGGGCTTTTCTTACTTTTTTTTACATTTATTTATTTGTTAGGTGTGTGTGACAGAGAGAGAGAGAGAGAGAGAGAGAGAGAGAGAGAGAGAGAGAGAGTTATTCCCCCACTAGTTGAGAATAAGACCACTACCACAATTTGGAGCCAAATTTGAATCAAGCTTTAATTAAATACTGGCCAGGATGACGGACTCTAGCAAGGTACATTCCTGGGTTCCCATTTTGCAGAGCTTAAAAAGGCAACCCCATAAGGCCGCTGAGAGTCCTTCATGTCCAATCACAGGCAAGCATATGTTCTAACCTGTTTCCTACCTACGTACCTCCCATGTACATGTGATCAAGTGCATCCCGTGCAACTGGGTCAAAAAAGCTTGTTTAGGGGGATGAAAACCTGTGGCCTTTTTTTTTTTTTTTTTTTTTTGGGTTTTTCGAGACAGGGTTTCTCTGTGTAGCCCTGGCTGTCCTGGACTCACTTTGTAGACCAGGCTGGCCTCGAACTCGCAAAGATCCGCCTGCCTCTGCCTCCCAAGTGCTGGGATTAAAGGCGTGCGCCACCACTGCCCGGCAACCTGTGGCTTTTTATCTCCCATAAACAACAGCCTCCAGCATTTCAGGAAGTATCTGTCCTTGGGCAAGGGGCTTACAGGTTAGAGGCATTTTTGTTTCATGGATCTCTTAGGCACAGTAATTAAAATGTAAAACATGAAAGTTTGGATCTCACAAGAGACAGAGACATACAGAGAGAGATATGGGGGCAGCACACATGCAAAGGCACATGTATGAAGGTCAGAGGATAAGTTATGGGAGTCAGTTCGGGCTCCTTCTGGGATTGAACTCAGTTCCTTAGGCTTGCCAAGAAGCACCATTACCACTGAGCTGCGCTGCTGTCCTCCAGTCTGAGGGTTTATAGACTTCTGAGGGAAGTGAGAAACAAAAATCCTCACTTCATAATAAAAGTACTGGAGACTTAAGAGAGGGAAAGTGAAGCAGTTTGGTTTATGATTCTGCAAAGTCAAGCATCAGCTTTGAATGGCAGGAGTGCTGAGTGAGCACAGAAAACAGTTTATAAACCCTAACACATGACCTCTGCCCACCTCCTTTAAATTCTGAGACAGAGTCTCACTACGTAGCTCTGGGTTGCTTGGAACTCACTATGTAGACTAGACTGGACTTGAACTCACAAAGACCCGCCTGCCTCTCCTTCCAGAGAGCTGGGATTAAAGGTGTGCCCCACCACACCCAACCCAATTTTATTTCTAACAAATTGAGCCTCGCCTCAGGCTTAGTTGGGAGCGGGTGGGTGCTGGATCTGGTGAGAACTGAGCAGCGGGTAGCTAAGTACACACACGTGCTTCTAAGAAAACTCATTTGAGGAAGTGGCGAGGAGGGGTGAAAGAAAATAAAGAAAACATGGCGTCTAAATCATGGACAGAGACTATGGTACCCTGTGTGTGCCTGTGTTGCTTGGTTATTTGTTAGAAATTACATATATGTATTATGTATGTGCTTATGTGTGTAGGTGCACCATATCACTTCACCCCTGTGGAGAACAGAAGGCACCCCATAGGAACTGGTTCCCTCCTTCCACCATTTGGATACTCAGATCATCAGACTTGCAGGCAAATACCTTTATCCACTGAGCCATCTTGTCAACCCCTTTCCTCTCCCTGTGTGTAGGTTTCAGGTCATCAGTTTTGCACCTTCAGGCTGCAAGTGGCCTTACCCACTGAGTAGTCTTGCTGGATCTCTTCTCTTTGGTGATTGTTCATTTGTTTTTTGTTTTTTTTTTCTGAGAGACGGGGTTTGTTGTTCTTGTTGTTGTTTGTTTTTCTGTTTTTGTTTTTTCAACACAGGGTTTCTCTGGGCATCAAGCCTTGGCTATTCAAGACTCACTTTGTAGACCAGGCTGGTCTCGAACTCACAGAGATCTTCCTGCCTCTGGACTGCTGGGATTAAAGGTGTGTGCCACTATGTCCGACTCTGGACCACTTTTTTTTAATCTTTTTTTTTTGACAGTGTCTCAGGTAGCCCAGGCTGGCCTCAAATTCCCTAAGCAGCTCATGATTACCTTGAACTCCTGATCTATCAGCCTCTACCTTTTAAGTGCTGAGGTCCAGGTGTGTGATACACCTAGTCTGAGCATTGAACCCAAGGTTTCCAGTGTGCTAGGCAGGAAAGCTAGCAGTTGAGCTACGTCTAACAAACTTCACAACTCTTAGCGAATATGGAAAACATCATTGGCCTCGCCATCTCAGAGCCAGAAATGGAGACCCAGGGAGATCAATCCTGCACACCAAGCAACTGGCACAGCTGAGATTTGGACCCTCAACAGGGACTCACCCTTCAGACCCATCTAAATATGGTTGTTATAGTTCGAATCTGAACCATGTCCCATAGGCTCATGTTTTGAACATGTGTTCATTTCCCTAGAATTTCTAGAAAAGTGTGGAACCTTTAGGAAGTAGAGTCTAACGGAAGGATATAGGTCTCCAGGGACAAGCCTTTGAAGATTGTAGTCTGATACATGATTCTGTCTACACAGTGATCCCTGGCTTCTTTCACACCTTCATGATGGATGCTGACCCACCAGGCCTTGCCTACCATGATGGAGTAAAACCCTCTGAAACAGTGAGCCAAGATCTTTCTGTCCTTAACTAGCAGTTATTTTGGTCACAGTGATGCAAAAGCAACTAATCCAGTATCTTTGCAGGGCCACAAAGCCATTGGCATCAGGTTATAATGTGAGTAGGAAGGCATGAGTGAGAGACGGAGCACAGACAAATAGCACTTACCAGGATCCAAGAGGTAGTCAGCACTGTTGAGGGTCCAGCCTTCTCGTTCCTGGAAGAGGTAAAGAAATGAGGACTCAGGCAAGAAAATGGCACCTTCCCAGCAGTCTAGGGTGATGTAGATCACTATGCCACCTTGATACTAGCCAGTGATACAGCTTTGCTTAGTCCCTATTTCAGCCCTGTGCAATTAGGACTTCCTATAATCCAGCAAGTGAAGGACCCGGGCAAGATGGTTCAATGGGTAAGGGTGCTTTGGTGCCAAGATAACTTTGACCCCCATGACCCACCTTATGAAAGGAGAGCAATGACCCATGTAGGTTATCTTATGACCTCTACCCTCTCCCTGTATAATGTACACATACACACACACACACACACACACACACACACACAGAGAGAGAGAGAGAGAGAGAGAGAGAGAGACAGACAGATAGACTGTAAGAAACATGATGTTTCTTACAAATATGACAGCTTGGAATGGAAGGGAAATTTTGAAAGGACTTGCTTCAGAAACAGAATAAAAGCTGTAGGTGCATATGGGGAGTTGACTGCAACAGGACCTTAGTAACAACCCCCTAGGCATTAGCACAGCTGGACTGTGTGACAAAAGTACTCCTCGGTCCCTAAAGCGCAGCATGTAGATAGTATCACCTGCCAAAAAACGAAGACAAAGACTTACTCCATTAATGTCTGTAGTTCTGGGAAAGTCTCTAAACGTACTAACCTTTCTTTTTAGCTTCTGTAGTGCTGCTTCTGGCTAGCTGTTCCTGTCTAGTGTTTAAAAGCTCACCCTGAGAAAGGCTTGGGGCTACCCTGGAATCCCAAACATCCAATGTAGTTGCCAGCCAGCTAAGACAGAATTTCTATTGGCTCAAACCCACGTCCAAGCTGTCTTCTCTGGTGGACATCAGACAGCACTGACTCTACCGTGAAGGGACTCTAGTCAGCCCACCTCCAGCATGACTCTGGCATGGCTCGCCCTTCTCCCCCATTCCCTCTGCCTTGCTAAAAACTGTTATGTTACATTCCGAAAGCTAGCTCCGAAGCTCTGTTCCCT
Organism: Lophiomys imhausi; assembly: GCA_907164525.1. NCBI lineage: Eukaryota > Metazoa > Chordata > Mammalia > Rodentia > Muridae > Lophiomys > Lophiomys imhausi. Next base: position 3,487,624 of record CAJQZJ010032290.1, read on the forward strand.
TATTTGTCCAATCCCTCCTCCTGAGGCTGACTACCAAGGCCCAGCTATCAATTTACTGAAGTCCAGCAATCAGAAGCCCCTTTGGCTCACCCAATTACCATGCACAATTAAAATTAAACACCTCATCCTAACATGGGGTTTCCCTTTTACCTTTATAAACCACCATTTGCCTATGGTCTACCTCACAGGGATCCGCCTGCCCCTGCCTCCTGAGTGCTCGGGTGAAAGGCATGCAGCCGGCAATTACAGCAGCTGTGAACTGCCATCTGGGTGCTGGGATTTGAACCTAGGTCCTTTGGAAGAGCAGTCAGTGCTCTCAACTGATGAGCCATCTCTGCAGCCCCATGTTTAGCATTTTAAAGAAAATGTATTTTGCTACCTGTAAGCCATCTGACATGCCTGCTGGCACCTGAAACTCTGATCTTTTAGAAAAGCAATATCTTTTGTTGTTGTTTGGTTTTTGAGGGAAGGTTTCTCTGTGTAACAGCCCTGGCTGTCCTGGAACTCACTTTGTAAACCAGGTTGGCCTTGAACTCAGAGATCCACCTGCTTCTGCCTCCCAATTGCTCAGATTAAAGATGTGAGCCACTACCTCCCAGCTTGCAATATCATTCTTAAACACCAGTAACTTCTCCAGCTCCTCTTTTGGCATCTTTTAAATTGACAAATAAAAATTAAAATATTTGGGCTGGAGAGATGGCTCAGAGGTTAAGAGCACTGGCTGTTCTTCCAAAGGTCCTGAGTTCAATTCCCAGCAACCACATGGTGGCTCACAACCATCTACATTGAGATCTGGTGCCTGGGCATATATGTAGAGCAAATACTGTACACATAATAAATAAATAAATGTTTAAATAAAAATTAAAATATTTATGGTGTACAGGACAATGCATTGAAACATGTAATTTGTGGGACGGCTTTATTGATAAACAAATACACTATCACCCATGCTTATCATTTGTATGACTATATGTAGTGAGGATATTTCATTGTTACTATTGCTTTTGTCTTCAATTGTTTGAGATAGGGTATTGGGAAAAGGTAACAAAACTTGTCTTAAGTACTGCCATTTTGACTCCAGAATCCATTTTACCTAAGCTGACCAACTCCTTCTCTAAGCAACAATAATAGTTCCCCATAATGTCACACTTTTTCTTAACAGAAAGAGCAAATTAATTTGATTGGTTAGCCAAAAACACTTACAGTCTATGTCAGTTAACAATGATGGAACGTTTGGGAGAACCCCTAATCCCTGAGTTCTGATTGGTAAGGATTATAACTTCAATTTAGCTCAGGTGCATGCTGACTTTATGCTAATAAATACTCTTTAGCCCCTACTGGGGGGATGTCATAAGAAACAAGGCTCCCCAGTCCTTGTCTTGGAGGCGCTGATGGATCAACAACTCTGATTATGTGGTGGGGATAATAAAAGATTTTGTTGTTTCCTGAACCTACTGGTGTAATCTCTCCCCTTCCTCCTGACACACAATGGACACTTGTGTAACAAGGGTCTCCTGTAATCTAGGCTGGCCTTGAATTTGCTACACTTATTTTAGGTGAAAGTCTGAGAAGGGATTCAAAGTTGCCATGTAGTCTAGAATGACCTTGAACTTCTGATCTTTCCTGTGTCTGCCTCCCAAGTGCTGAGATCACCTCACTTGGCTCTGTGAACATTTTGAGCTTATTCTCCTTGTGATTTTCAAGCTTAGAATGTATTGTCTTTAGCTGTGGTCACCATGTATTCAGAGTCTAACTTTTGGTCACATCATGTGCTTCTAGTTAATCCACCTAAATGAGAGCAGGATCAACCCACTAACTTCACACTGAGTTATAACTTGACCAAGAACTGGGAGGTGTGGCCTAGGGATGTCACTCAGTCTGTAGAATGCTTTCCTGAGATGCATGAAACCCTAGGTTTGAGTCCCAAGCCCTGTATAAGACTGGGTGTGATAGTACACGCCTGTAATCCCAGCACTCAGGAGATTCAGGACTTGAAGGTTATTTTTGGCTACATAAGGAGGTAGATGGAAGCCTGGGAGAGAGTCTTTTAGTTTTGTTTTGAAACAGGGTCTTTCTATGTACTCCTGGTTGTCCTGCAACTTTCTAAGTAAACCAGCCTGGCCTGGGACTCATAGTGATCCTCTTGCCTCTGCCTCCAGAGGGCTGGGATTAAAGGCATGTGCCTCTATGCCCAGTCCTCGAATAGAAATCTTGTCTCAAAAAATAAAACTACAGCCAAGCATGGTGGGCATGACTCCCCATTATATATATCAAGCTCTCAGAGATCAGCCTGTCCTTGTCTCCTCAGTACTGGGATTAAAGGCAAGGGCCAGTGTTGGGGCTAATAAAATTGCTTCTAATAGACTAATTTCAAGGCTGAGATCTGGTTACCGCCCCTTCTGAGGCATTCTCTTGATTGGTTAATACATAGCCAATTAGCTGGGCAGAAAGTGTATAGGAAGGTGGGACTTGCTGAGATTAGAACAGGAACCCTGCACTTTACACAGAGGATTAGTTCATTTCATTCGGAGACATGGAAGCAGATAGATGTGTTTGAGAATGCTGAAAGATAATCACAGGCACATGGCAGTTTGGGATTAGGTGATCCAGATTAATTTAGAGTAGCTAGTTGAGAGTCTGTCCAGCTAAGGGCTAAGTATTAAAATATTAAAAGGTCTTGGTGTATTTAATTATTGGGGAAAGGACCACGGCAACTTAAAGGCCTCAGTCCAAGAAATCCAGAGCCATCAGACTCCAGGACTCCTGTCCAACTCTGACGAATCTCCCGCCAAGCTGCCGGTAATTGTACTGGCCTAATATAACAATTTATGATACTTAACAGAGTTTAGGTTACAGGTGGTGTAGGTCACCCTTGGTCCGGGGCTCTTTCCCCAGGATAAATCAGGCTGCTGGTTAAGGCGGGCCAGGTCCTTCGGCTGATATTCTGCCAGGCTGCCTGGTGCTCCGCCGGCCTAATTTTACAGTTTATGCTTATTAATAAATACTATTGATAATTAAATTGCAGTTTCAGGCCAGCATGTCTGATCTATTTTGTTTTGCTTGTCGTTTTGAGACAAGGACTGACTATAGAGGGTTAGAAGCCCTCAATGTAGTAGGAATCTTAAAGCCTCAGCTTCCTGAGATCTGGGATTCAGGCATACATCACCAACCATGCTGGCTTTTTAAAAATTTATCTATCTATCTATCTATCTATCTATCTATTTATTTATTTGTTGTAGAGAGCTGCGATGTGCCGCGCCCTAAAGATGGCGCCGGTCTTTGCCTTCCACCAGCCCGACGGTGAGCGCTCTCGGTGATAAACAAGTCCATATTTGGCAAAGACTGCTGATCTGGCTTGCTTCCGCATATGTGGGCCTCTAAGATAGCACTACGTGGCTTTACTTGATTGGCTGTTCATTTAGTATTTAGCCTGTGGGTTGGGTCTGCCCAGGCATTCGGAAGACTGTTTTCAAGGGACCTGAATAAACTGCTGGAGAAGAGCTTTTGTGAGTTGCGTCATCCTTGCTGGTCGAGGGGGACGCGACAAGTGGTGGCCCGTATGGGGAACCCAAAAAAGACTCAGAACTCCTGCAGTCAGGGGCAGCGCTGGTAAGTTCCTAGGATAAATTAGGACAATAAAGTTTCATGGAGATAGCGAACACAAGGTAAAGATTCGCGGATAATAGCGAACATACGGTAAAGATTCACGGATAATAGTGAACATACGGTAAAGTTTCGTGGAGATAGCAAACAAAAGGTACAGTTTCGCGGGGAAGCTGCGAACCGAAAGTAAATTTTTAAACATGGGATTGTCTGAGTCACATCCAATTTTTCTGGCTCTTCAGGAGCTACTTTTAGCTAGGAATTTGAAGATTAAGAAGTCTACCCTAGAAAGATTTTTGAATGAATGTGATTCCGTGGCTCCGTGGTTTGCGGTGTCTGGGAATCTTATGGTATCCTGCTGGGACAAATTAGGCAGGGACTTGGATTTTGCTTGGGAGCAAGGGACTCTGAAGCATAGAGTAAGACCGATTTGGAAAATGGTGAGGAGTTGTTTAGAAGATCAGAGATGTTGTAATGCAATCAAAGAGGGAGAATCAGCCTTGGAACTGCTGCAAGGGGAAAGATCTGAGCAGGTAGACAGTGAAAAGGAAAGTAACAAAGGCGAAAGATTTGAGCAGGCAGACAGTGAAAAGGGAGGCAAAAAGAAGGTTCCTCTCTATCCAGATCTTAGAGATTTTAGAGATTTTAGAGATTTTGAGGACTCAGAGAGCACGGATTCTGAAGGAGAGCTACATGCTCTAATAGAACAGTTGGACAGGACTGTTATTTTATTAGAAAAAAGGAAAAGAAAAGGGTAAAAGAGAAGGACACGTCGGCAGCAGTCGGTGTGGGTGAAGCCGTTGCTGCAGCGCCTTCAGCCACGCTGGCGGCGGCTGGTGTAAGTAAAGCCGTTGCCGCGGTGCCTTCAACTCCCCCTCCATATCCAGAAGCCATTCAGATAGATCAGCCTGTTCAGTCCCTGAAAGTAGGGAGATCTTTCTGCCCGGGGATGTGGACACAAGTAAGAACAGAATTACAGTTTGCCTATCTGGTATACCAAGACCCACAAGGGAACAGGTACGAGGAACCGCTTGATTTTAAGGTGGTTAAATCCCTTGCAGAGTCGGTTCGTACCTATGGTACTACTGCTTCTTTTACAATGGCTCAAGTGGAAGCATTAAGCAGACATTGTATGACTCCGAGTGATTGGAGTGGCCTGGTCCGCGCCTGCTTAAGTCCAGGGCAATACTTAGACTGGAAAGCTTTCTTGATTGAGTATGCCACTGAGCAAGCAGCCAATAATCAGAGAGATGGAAATCCAGCCTGGGATAGAGATATGCTGCTTGGGCAGGGGAGATTTGCCAACCAGCAGATAAGATATCCTATTCAGATTTATGAGCAAATAAACAAGATAGCTATCAAGGCTTGGAGATCTCTTCCTAATAAAGGGGAGGTGAGTGGGAACTTAACTAAGATCCTACAGGGCCCCATGGAGCCCTTTTCAGATTTTGTAGCACGAATGGTGGAAGCAGCAGGGAAGATTTTTGGTGACCCGGATGCTGCTTTGCCACTAATAAAACAGTTGGTCTATGAGCAATGTACTAAAGAGTGTAGAGCCGCTATCACCCCTTACAAGAACAAAGGGCTAGAAGCCTGGATGAAAGTGTGTAGAGAACTTGGAGGGCCGTTAACTAATGCTGGTCTTGCTGCCGCAGTAATACAGTTGGCCAGAAAAGGTGGAGGAAGTTCAGGAGTTTGTTTTAAGTGTGGCAAGATGGGACACTTTAAAAGACAGTGCCCCAGGGGAAGGAGTACAGAAAGTACAGGAAGTGTACAACGCCCCAGGCGGCCGGGGTTATGCCCAAAATGTAAAAAAGGGAACCATTGGGCTAATGAATGCCATTCAGTGATAGACATCCATGGCCAGCCTTTAACTCAAGGTTATGGTGGCGCTCATCCAAAAAACGGACAGCGGGGCCCACGACCTCAGGGCCCACAAATATATGGGGCAGTAGAGAATCAGGACAAAGAACAGAATCAAGAGAGATGGCCAACCCTCCGCCATCCGAGAGACCGCGGAGAGCCACTGCAGGCTCAGCAGGATTGGACCTCTGCTCCACCACCAGACTCATATTAATGCCCCAAATGGGGGTCCAGTTAATTGAAACAGATTTTAAAGGACCCCTTGAACCTGGTACAGTTGGTTTGTTGTTAGGGAGGTCATCATCAGCCTTGAGAGGACTTATTGTCCATCCTGGAGTTATAGATCCAGACTATACAGGAGTGGTTAAGATCATGGTAGCCTCCCCCCGTGGTATAACGGCTATCTCTCCTGGAGATAGAATTGCTCAATTGATCATGTTGCTGAGCTTACATGACCGCTATGCAGCAAAGGATAGAGAGAGAGGTAAAGATGGTTTTGGGTCCACGGGCACGGATTTGACTTTTCTCTCCCTGGATTTGGACCAACACCCCGTCTTGGAGTTAAAAGTTGATGGTAAAAAGATCCTGGGCCTTTTGGATACTGGGGCTGATAGGAGTATCATAGCAAAGAAAGACTGGCCTTCAGGTTGGCCCGTACAAGCCTCTTCTCAAACACTTCAAGGCCTGGGTTATGCTAAGACTCCAGATATGAGTGCAAGGTTATTAAAGTGGCAGGACCAAGAGAACCACTCAGGAGAAATGCAGCCATATGTACTTGAGCTCCCTATCTCCCTTTGGGGAAGAGACCTTTTAAAGGATATGGGATTTAAATTGAGTAATGACTATTCTGATTCAGCCCAACGTATGATGCAAGATATGGGATATGCTCCAGGCTTTGGAATAGGAAAATATTTGCAGGGGCGGAAAAGTCCCATATCTATGCAGCAAAGACAAAAGAGACAGGGCCTGGGTTTTTCCTAGGGGCCACTGAGGAGGGTATTCCCATAACTTGGAAGACGGAGGATCCAGTATGGGTTCCTCAGTGGCCACTTTCCTCTGTAAAATTGAATGCAGCCAAAGATTTGGTGGATGAACAGATGTCTTTAAAGCATATAAAACCATCTGTATCTCCCTGGAATACACCTATCTTTGTCGTTAAAAAGAAATCTGGAAAATGGAGATTATTGCATGACCTGCGTGCCATAAATCAACAAATGCAGATCATGGGCCCAGTGCAACGCGGCTTGCCGCTTTTATCATCTTTGCCAGCCTCATGGCCCATTATAGTTATAGATATAAGAGATTGTTTTTTCTCCATCCCTTTGTGTGCCAAAGATAGTGAGAGATTTGCATTTACTGTTCCATCCTGTAACCATGAGGAACCTGATCAGCGGTTTGAATGGGTAGTATTACCCCAGGGCATGGCAAACAGCCCCACTATGTGCCAACTGTATGTGGGGGAAGCCATTGCTCCCTTGAGAAAGAATTTTCCAGATTTGAGATGTGTTCATTATATGGATGATATCTTACTGGCAGCTAAGAGTGAACAAACGTTAGATCGGGCCTATGAAGAATTAGTTCAATTATTAAAAAAGAAAAGGTTGTTTATTGCTCCTGATAAGGTTCAAAAGGAAAATGTGGTTGATTATTTAGGAGCGAAGGTTGGACCTGAAAAGATAATACCTCAAAAGATTGAGATAAGAAAAGATAATTTAAAGACTTTAAATGATTTTCAAAGGTTGTTAGGAGATATCAATTGGGTAAGAGGCTATTTAAAGCTACCAAATTATGAAATAAGACCCCTATATGATATTTTGAAAGGTGATTCAGCACTTAATTCTCCTAGGCAATTAACAGAAGAAGCAAGAAAAGCTTTATGTAAAGTGGAAGAAAGGTTACAGAGTGCCTTCCTAAAGAGATGGCAGGAAGGACAGCCCATTGCATTGTGCATATTTGCCACCTATGGTCAACCTACAGGATTGTTATGGCAGGACGGACCATTATTATGGACCTATTCAAAGATTTCTCCGAAAAAAATCAATAGAACATTATCCCACTGCACTTGCTGCTTTAGCCTTGAATGGTATCCAACAATGCTTGCAGTCTTTTGGAGTTGCTCCTGCCAGTATAATAGTGCCCTATTCCAGTTATCAAATTAAGATTTTGTGTGGCACTGTAGATGACTGGGCAATATTGCAATGTAGCTTTGAAGGAGTGATTGATAACCATTATCCTAAACATCCATTGCTATCATTTTTTAAGGAGCACCCAGTGATATTCCCTAAGGTTACTTCAGCAGTACCACTTCAAGGGTCACCAAATGTGTTTACTGATGGCTCAAAGACAGGCTGTGGAGCCTATTTGATAGAAAGACAAGAGCCCGTGTTATGTCAATTTCAACCGGGCTCCCCCCAAATAGTAGAGTTGAAAATAGTAATTGAGGTGTTTAAAAGATGTCAATTTGCATTCAATTTGATTTCAGATTCAGTCTATGTGGTCAACGCAGTGAAAGTATTAGAATTAGCAGGTCCTATTAAGAATAGTAGTACTGCATGTGCCTTATTACAAGAGTTACAAGTTTTAATCTGGCAGAGAAAAAGGTGTTTTTATATTCAACATATCAGAGCACATACAGGATTACCTGGACCATTAAGTGAGGGTAATGATAAAGTTGATCAATGGACCAGGATGGAATGCATTTTTTGGAGCTCATTCCTGGACCAAGCCAGACAGTTTCACCAATTATTTCATGTAAATGCAAAAACTTTACAGCAGAAATTCCATTTGTCTAGAGCAGATGCTAGACAAGTAGTTTTGGACTGTCCTCAGTGTGTGATTCATCATCATCCTCCCAGTGTGGGAGTGAACCCTAGAGGGTTGATGCCACTCAAAATCTGGCAAATGGACGTTACCCACATTTCAGAATTTGGAACCTTAAAATATATTCATGTATCTGTGGATACCTGCTCAGGTATCATACATGCTACACCTATGAGTAGAGAAAAGGCTCGCAATGTCATAGGACATTGCTTAGAAGCCTGGGCTGCATGGGGAAAACCACAGCAGCTGAAAACGGATAATGGACCAGCCTATACGGCACAGTCCTTTGTCTCCTTCTGTAATCAGATGGAGGTACAGCTTAATCACGGATTACCATACAATCCTCAAGGACAAGGAATTGTGGAGTGTGCTCATCACACCTTGAAAGAATGCTTGCAAAAACAAAAAGGGGGAATAGGCCAAGGCCGTACCCCCAAGGAGAGAATGTCTTTAGCCTTATTTACTTTAAACTTTTTCAATTTGGATGCTCAAGGCCGCTCAGCAGCGGACTGACATCAGGATTCCCATGGTTCACCTAAAAGCATGGTGAAGTGGAAGGACATTCTGACAGGCTCTTGGCGGGGGCCTGACCCCGTGCTAACATGGGCAAGAGGGTCTGTTTGTGTTTTTCCTCAGGATCAACAAGATCCAATGTGGGTGCCTGAATGCCTTATGAGGAAGATTCGTCATGAAAACCTTCCTAAGGATCCTGGTGTTAGTAGCAGTGAGTATGTCAGGAATGACCGAGCCGAGATGGGGGATCCTGTCGATATTCCCAAAGCCGATGCCGGTCAGACATGATGCAACTGTGTTTCCACACTTATTTAGCAGTAATAGAAGCCTAGGCTTACCCTACCTTCCCTTTGATGATCAGAAAAGCCCTATAGAGGGTAATAGAAATGTCAGCTTGAAGGGTAGTCTGTGCTTTTTAATGAGCTTCAATAGGTCAGATGATACAAAATGCATTAAATTGTCTCAGCAGTCAGCAGATTTTTTACCACAACTGAGGTTTGGGGGTAGGAGTGGTGGTTTGTTTTCAGGCAATGGTTCTCGCCTTGAAGGATGGTGGCCCACACGAGTCTCTGACCGGGACCCCCCCAGACAGCCACGCTGGGCACCTTTTTGTAGAGGATCCACAGGAGAGGAAGGACCTTTTCCCTGGACTGGATGTCAGGAGTGCAGAGCAGTCTGGGTTCAACAAGATTATTTTTCCTTTAGCCCCATGATTAGTAATATAGTGAATAAGTCTTGTACAGGAATGCTTGATATATCTACTAGGGATCCTCAGCAGACTGCCACCAATCCTTTTGATTTGTGGCTTTTGTGTGGAGTAAATGGAAGTTGCATGGACTTGGGACCTGTCATTATGCTTGGGGGGGGGGGGAATTTATCAAAGAGGTAATTTTTCCCTAGGGTCCGCTACCAGATTGGATTTTTCTCGCAGTAGTGGCTCTGGTACTTGGAATTCTTTGTTTCGTTCTTACTGCAACAAGAACTTTTCAGCTTCGCCAGTATGTCTCTGGCCTCCTTTTCTGTGGATTGTAAGTAATGGGAGTGCATCCTTGGGTGAAGAAAAGTTAGTATGCACTCCGGGCACATGTTTTTATGCCCTATGCTGGAATGCCACAGCCTTTCCTGTGGCTGTGGTGACTAGAATGCCTCAATATGTACCAGTTCCTGTAGAGGCTCCTAATACCATGATGCTATTAAGGCTTAAAAGAGATTTTGGCATCACTGCAGCTATTGTTACTGCCATCACTATTGCTGCTGTGGGAGCTACTGCCTCAGCTATTGCCTTGTCTAGTTCTATACAGACTGCCAATGCCCTGAATAACATCTCAGCCACTGTGGCACAGGCATTGGATACTCAGACCTCTATGAATTCTCATCTCAAAGGAGGTCTTATGATAGTTAATCAATGCATAGATTTAATACAAGAACAGATTGATTCTCTTTGGCAACTATCACAATTGGGGTGTGAGTGGAAAATGCAAGGTTTGTGTGTTACTTCTGTGCAGTATCAAAATTTTACAAAGGCTGCTAATTTGTCTAGAAAATTGTCAAAGTTCCTCTTACAGGATTGGTCGGCTGAATTTGAAAATTTGATGAGAGAGCTGAGAGCAACAATCGTACACATCAATTCCACTCGGGTGGATCTGAGCCTGGCTACTGGTTTGACTTCCTGGATACAGGCTGCTATGGATCATCTTAAGGAGTGGGCGGGCGTAGGCTCTTTGGCGATACTAATGATACTAGCCTCTCTGTTTTGCTTATGGTGCATCTACAAAATGAGAGCCACACAAAAGCGTAATGCAGCCATGATTATACAAGCCCTTGTCGCCATTGAGGCGGGCCAGTCCCCTCAAGCATGGCTCGCTGCCGTGAAGTAAATCTTCACTAAGCATAGTCCCTGCCCACTGAGGTATTCATTCCACGGATATTAGGGTCTGGCAAGTCAATGACGGAGTAGACGGGTAAGTCTCAGCCACCTAAGACAGGGCAGTCCCGAGTGGGGAGGCTGACCCAGAGACGGGTAAGAGTTTGAGCACCGCCCTCCTACAGGCTCAGGCCCACCGTGAGATCCCCAGATAGAGGGATTACGAAGCCTTTCCAGGGACTTCTACCAACTTTAGAAAAAATAAAAAAGGGGGAACTGTAGAGAGCTGCAATGTGCTGCGCCTTAAAGATGGCGCCGGTCTCCGCCTTCCACCAGCCCGACGGTGAGCGCTCTCGGTGATAAACAAGTCCATATTTGGCAAAGACCGCTGATCTGGCTTGCTTCCACATACGTGGGCCTCTAAGATAGCACTACGTGGCTTTACTTGATTGGCTGTTCATTTAGTATTTAGCCTGTGGGTTGGGTCTGCCCAGGCATTCGGAAGACTGTTTTCAAGGGACCTGAATAAACTGCTGGAGAAGAGCTTTTGTGAGTTGCGTCATCCTTGCTGGTCGAGGGGGACGCGACAATTTGTGTGCACATGCATACCACAGAATGCTTGTGGAAGTCAGAGCACCACTTTCAGAGGTCAGTTCTTTCTTGATGGAACTCAAGTCATCAAGATTATGCAGCAAATGCTTTCCCCCACTGAGCCATCTGGTCAACCCAAACTTCTTCAGTGAGGGTCTTATGTTGCCCAGGCTAGCCTCAATACTACTACCTCATAGATCACACTACTACTACTGGAAGTTAGTCTTCCATTCCTGATCCTCCTCTCCTGCCTTCCGAGTGCTTATTAGAGGCTTGTACCACTATGCCTGGTGGGGATGGAACCCAGAGTGCCTTGCTGGCAAGTGCTCCACTAACAGAGCTACATCCCTCACCCTTTTCCCTTTTTTCCTTTTCTTGTTTATTTAAGTAGGATCTCACTGTGCTGTCCACTGGTTTTGAACTCAGAGTCCTTCTGTCTCTGCTTCCGGAGTGTTGGGATTACTTGGTAAGTGTCATCACACTAGGCTGAATAAGCTGAATTGCAACCTTTTTTTTTTTTTTCTCCTATCCTCTATTCCAGTCCTAGGGTTAAATTGATGAGGTCAGTTTCCATCTTTCTTCCCAGTTTCATGACATTAGCTAGTCCCCCTAAGATCCCCCTGGACCAAAGCAGAAAAGATGTAAAACCTCTCCCCAGAGAGAAGCAATGGGGGAGGACATTATTCCCTGTGAGCAGGTGCAGATTCTGTTGTTTCTGCCAGGCTCAGCAAGATAGTGAGGAGGAGGACCAGATGCATGGAGCCGGCCATCCTGGAGCTGGAAGAGCTCACAGCACACAGCTGAGGGATGCTGCAAAGACAGAGCAAGAGTTAGTTTTCAAAGCAGGGTTGTGTGCTGCTCTGATGTGGAAAGAACTTTACAGAGCAGAATTGATCTACAAAACAAACAAACAAACAAAAACACACACAATGTTTACAGCTGGCTGAGTTTGGCCATAAGCATGCAGGATGACAACATCACCATGACCAACTGTTGGTAGACAATGCCTTTTTTTTTTTTTTTTGGTTTTTCGAGACAGGGTTTCTCTGTTTAACAGCTCTGGCTGTCCTGGACTCGCTTTGTAGACCAGGCTGGCCTCGAACTCGCAAAGATCCGCCTACCTCTGCCTCCCAAGTGCTGGGATTAAAGGCATGCACCACCACCGCCTGGCGACAATGCCTTTTTATTTTAAATATGTCAGAGAAAAAAATGAGCATTTTGATCTTTTGTTTTGCTTTATTTTGAGACAGAGTCTTACTGAATTTCTCACGGTGGCCTTGAGTCCATTCTTGCAGCCTAAACTGGCATGGAATTTTTGTTCTTTCTGACTCAACATCTTTTGTTGGTGGGATGGCAGACTTTTTCTACAGGATAAACCTACAGAGTGCTCACATTTTAAACTCAGGCTTGCTTCAAACTCTGATCCTCCTGCCTCACTGTAGAGTGCTGGGATCATAGGTACATAGCACATCTGGTTTAAAGATTTATTTTATTTTATTTAGCCTCATTTTGAAATATCTGTTTAAATCAAACAAGGACTAAGCTGAATGCCTTTAGCCCCAGCATTCCAGAGGTGGAGGTTGAAGGGTCAGGAATGCAGGGTCATCCTTGGGTTTGAGGCTAGCCTGGGATACATGATATTGTCCAAAAATGGGAGCAAAGAATGAGAGGAAGAGAAAGACAGAGAGCAGACAGACAGAAAGAACATGGAGAGATAGTTTAGCAGTTAAAAGTGCTTCCTGCTTTTCCAGAGGACCCAAGTTTAGTTCTCAGAATGCACATTGCAGCTTACAACTGCCTGTAACTCCAGGTCCAGGGCATCTGACACCCTCTTCTGGCCTCTGCACACACACACACACACACACACACACACACACACACACACACACAC
>CAJQZJ010032290.1:3501282-3524931 GCA_907164525.1 Lophiomys imhausi
GAAAGAAAGAAAGAAAGAAAGAAAGAAAGAAAGAAAGAAAGAAAGAAAGAAAGAAAGGAGGAAGAGACAGACACACACACAGAGAGAGGGGAGAGAGAGAACACGGAAACACGTGCAATGGGGAGATGGCTTACTGGATAGACAAATCACTCTCCTAGCAAGACTGAGAACAGGAGTTCAGATCCCAGAGCTCATGCAAAAGCCAGGTGCAGGGATCTGTAATCCCCTTTGTCCTGCACTGAAATGGAGTGTGGAGTCGGGAAAGTGTCCTGAGGCTCACAACCAGCTACCCTGGTGTCCACAGCTCTAAACAAGAGACCCTTCACCCAACAAGGTGAAGGGTGAGAATCAACACCTCCAGTTGCCCTCTGACCTTCACACATGCAGCACTCAACAATAAATAGGAAAGGAGCAAGGAAGAAGCAAGAGAGTAGGTTAAGAGAAGTGTACAGTTAAGTACACACAAGTGTCTTCAGTGCCCGTGGGACCCTTCCCCACAGACACCCACATCTGCCATTCTTCCAGCCCCTTGTGTGAAGTACGCGTGGAACCCGTGTGCATCTGCCCTGGAAACCTGTGTCAGAGCCCCTAGAGATGGAATTCCAATCGATTGTAAGCCACTTGATATATGTGCTGGAAACTGAGCCAGATCTTCTGGAAGAACAATGGCCGCTCTTAACCACTGAGCCACCTCTCCTGCCCCCTCCTGTATACTTTAAATCGCCCATGGGCAATGTTGCCTAGCACAGTGAAAATAAAACCCTCCGTAAATACCGTGGCAGCGTTGTGTCCTTAGGGAAACATAAGAAAAATGTCAGTAGGTGTGTGGAGGTCAGGAGTCAGTTCTGTCCCTCCACCTTGTACATCCTAGGACTCTAACTCAGGGTCATCAATGGTTAGCGCCAACTGCCTTTACCAGCTCAGCCATCCAACTGGCCTTCCCTGATTTTTGGTTATTTGAATCAATGGTTTTGGAAACTGGTACAGATAGCTGACTGATAGAATACTGTCGCCAGAGCCAGGTGCGGTGGTGCATATCCATAATCCCAACACTCCAGAGGTGGAGGCAGGAGGATTAGACATTCAATGTCATTCTCTTCAACGAGCAAGTTTGAGGCCAGCCGGGACTACAGGAGACCCTGTCTCAAAAACAGAGGACAGCGAGATGACAGAGCAGGTAAAGGAGCTTGTTGCCAAGCCTAATGGACCTGAGTTCGATTCCTAGGAGCCACAAGGAGTAGGGAGAGAGCTGATTCTGAGAAGTTGTCCTCTGAACTCCACAGTTATGCTGTGGGACATATTGGAGCACATACATATACAAAATAAGTAAATAACGGAATACAAAGGAAAAAAATCAAGACACTTTTTTTTTGGTTTTTTCGAGACAGGGTTTCTCTGTTAGCTCTGGCTGTCCTGGACTCGCTTTGTAGTCCAGGCTGGCCTCGAACTCACAGATCTGCCTGCCTTTGCCTCCCGAGTGCTAGGATTAAAGGTGTGCACCACCACCACCCGGCTTAAGACACTTTTTTTTTTAACCCTTAAGTCTATCAGCCCCACCAGCCTCCAGGCTCTAACCTGTGTGGAGTCGTCGGCAGCACTCAGCAGCAGCTCTCCTCAGCTTTTATGCTTCTGAGGAGAATGAGGAGTTGAAAGAGAGGAGGTGAGGGAGAGACAAGGGAGGGCAGGGTAGGAAGGATGGAGGCAGAGAGAAGACTCACTCACTTGAGTCTTTGTTGGTTGGTCTGTGAGGTCAGACAAAGGTGTTTGTGGCAGAGAACATTTCCCTGCCACAGCTGTGTCCCTGGCAGGTCCTTGATTTGACGCTCTCTGGCTTTCCCCCGCTGACGCTTTCTCCTCTCTCAGACTTCTCTTTGTTTTTTTTTTTTTTTTTTTTTTCATTGTGTGTGCAGTGGTCAGAGAACAACTTGTGAGTACTGGTTTCTTCTTTCAACCGTGTGGGTCCCAGGGATGGAACTCAAGTTGTCCAGCATCTTTTCCTACTGAGCCATCTCAGATCCCCTTGTGTTCCTTTATTGGTTGTTTTAACACATGGTATCAGTTGCCCAGGCTGGCCTCAACTCCAGTTTTAGTGGAGGATGTTCTTGAACTCTTGATCCTCCTGCATCCATCTCCAAGTTCATGAGAGCTGTTATCATATCCATTTTGACCTGTGTTTCTTTGGGGCAGCATGTGCACTCAAGGTCTCCCCTGTCCTTCCCTGTGTGTGTGTGTGTGTGTGTGTGTGTGTGTGTGTGTGTCTGTCTCAGTGGCTTCCTTTCTCCATGAACCTCCCTAAAATGGCTCCTGGAGCTCAGCTTGAAGGCTCTCACTTGTGTTTTTGTTGTTGTTTGTTTTCTGAGACAAAGTTTCTCCATGTTGCCCTGGCTGCCCTGGAACTCACTGTAGACCAGGCTGGCCTCCAGGTCACAGATATCTGCATGCCAGTGCATTCTGAGTGCTGGGATTAAAGACCTGTGCACCACCGTCACCTGGCCTCGAAGGCTCACGTTTGTAATCCCAGCACTTTGGGGCCTGAGGCTGGAAGGTCATGAGTTCCAGGCCAGGATGGACTTTGGTGAGACCCTGATCAAACAACCACAAAACAAAATAAAGGGCCGGAGAGATGGCTCAGAGGTTAAGAGTGCCTGTGCACAATCCTGAGGACCAGAACTTGGATCCCAGCATCCATGTCACATGCCACATATCCTATAGCCCCTTGTAATCCCAGCCCCGATTCTGGGCAAGGAGTGGACAGACAGAAACAGGTAGATCACCAGGACTTGCTGGCTTCCAGTCTAACCAAGAAAATGAATCCCAGGTTCTGAGAGAGATGCTGCCTCAAAACTCAAAGGAATAGGTGGAGAATGGTAAAAAAAAAAAAAAAAAAGGACAAACAATGCTCTCTGTGGCCGTTGTGTGTGCATACAGGTACACTCATTTTCGCACATGCACACACAACATACACTCACATAAATACACTGAAATTCCGTCATCCATCTATCTCTCTATCTATGGTGGGCACATGCCATAGGAGAGATGTGCGTGGGAGGTCAGAGGACAACCTGTAGGAGTTAGTTCTGTCCTATCTTATGAATCCTGGGCATTGAGCTCCGGTCACCTGCCTCAATGGTGAGCACCCTTTCCCACTGAGCTATCTCACTGGCCAATCAATAATTTCTTAAAGCAGGTAGTTCCTAGATCTCAATAAACAGCTGCAGGGTGAGCTGTGGTGGGGCCATTGTGTGTGCTTCAGGTCTCTCCTTCCAATAAAAAAAAATATATCTGTCTCATCCCTTTTCTCCCTCTTTGTCCTACAGCAGCCAGTTTTCTTTTTTGGGGGGAGGGGTTGTTTATTTGTTTATTTGGTTTTGGTTTTTTGAGACAGGGTTTTCTGTGTAGCCCTGGCTGTCCTGGAACTGGATCTGTAGACCAGGGTGGCCTTGAACTCACAGAGATCGCCACACCTCCTCCCCCCACCCCCCACAGCAGCCCTGAGGAGAGAGCTAACTCCTGGCATTTCCTTTGTCTTTGTACTCCCTGAGAGATGGTGGGAAAGTCTGATTCTCCTGGAATTCTGTCTCGTCCTCTCTGCCAAGAGGCCTCGTTGTCTCCCTTATCGCACTGACCACGGAGCACTTTTATCTCTGTCTTCTGTCTTCACATTGGCCCCCACTCCTAAAGTGCTCCTTCCAGAACCAGACCCTGTTTCTTGTTCCAACTGGAAAAGGTATAGTCAGGGAGAGGTGTGAATGAGGGGGCCGGGGGAATCAGCGAAGCAATGGCCTGAGGTTTCCTCTCTGTGACCTCAGATCTGGAGGAGGAAGAGGAAGACTATTAGGGAGAAGGAAGTGTAAATGACTTTTCTGGGAAAGAGAAGGGGGGGAGGAGAGATGATGTCCTTAGGACAGGGGACAGAGGTTTATGGGATGAAGGAGGTTACCTAGAGGAGGTTATCTACAGACCACAGGGAGGGAAGGAGGGAGGGAGGGAAGGGAAGAGTCAAGAGAAGGAAGGCACAAAGACATCACCATTAGCCATTCTCTCTCTCCCCAAAGATTTTATTTTCATTTTATCTCTGTGTGTATTCGTCTGTGTGAGTGTGTGCCGTGTGTAAGCTGGTGCTCACAGAAGCCAGAAAGGAGTGTCAGATCTCCTGGTGCTGGAGTTACAGGCAGTTATGAGCCGCCAGATATAGATGCTGGGAACTGAACTTGGGTCCTCTGCGGGAGCGGAGGCCCAGTTAGGCCCTGAGCCATTCTCCAATTGCTTCATTTCCACATTTCTTCCCAGTCACACCCTCTCTCACTGTGTCTCTTTGTACCTCACCCAAAGAATGTCCTAGCCTCGGGAGCTGTTGTGACTCTTTGTCACCAGGAGGGGGAGCCAAACTCATATCCAAGCCATGTCTGGTCCAGCACTCTGTGCACAGAGGATCCTGGGATGACCCTGTGTAGCTGTTTCAACTCAAAACCCCTCTCTCTCTGCTCAAGTTACCCATTGCCATGATTTACTGATAAAGTCAGCTTGAGCTGGGCTTCTGCTTCTAAACGAAGTACTTATATCCCCACTCTCTATCTCCCCTCCCTGGAAAGTCCCTACCCCCACCTCTTGCTTTCCTAACCTCAGTGGGCATTCCAAAGAAAAGATACAAATGTGGAGACTTAGAGGTAACATCCACAAGTGAGAGAAAACGCACAATGTTGCCTTTCTGGGTGTGGGTTTCTTACTTCACTTGGAATGATTGTTTTCAGCTCCATCCATTTATCTGTGAATCTAACAGTTTCGATTTCCTTAACAGCTTCATGAGGTTCCATTTATTAATTGTTGGCCTTAGTGCCTGTGTTATCGGTGTTCTGTTCAGAAAGTCCTTTCCTGGAACAATGAGTTCAAGCCTATTACCCACTTTCTCTTCTATCAGATTCAAAGTATCTGGTCTTATGCTGAGGTCCTTGATCAAATTTGGAGGTGAATTTTATGCAAGGTGATGGATGTGGATCTATGTTCATTCTTCTACATGCAGCTGTCCAGTGTGACCAGCACCCATCTATTGGAGGTGCCGTCTTTTCTCCAGTGTGCATTGCTGGTCTCTTGCTCAAAATGAGTGTCTGCAGGAGTCGTGGGTTCTCAATTCTATTTCACTGAGCAATGAATCTGTTTTTATGTCAGTGCAACTCCAAGGTGCTGATGAATTGAGCTCAAGTTCTATGTTTATAGCAAGTGCTCTTACCTACTGATATGTCTTCACCATATATTTCCTGTTACTGCAAAGGAAATTCCCCAGTCTGCATGACACGCCCACCTTCCCACTGCTCCCTGCTCCTCCTGGTCACTGGACAGCCTGCAGCCCATCCCACTGCATGGCAAAGCTCTCAATGCCAAGTTAAAGTGCTACATGGGTGTGGAGCCTGAGCCGTGTGCGCCCTTTGCTGCAAGGTGTTGATCTAGTTTTCAGAACTAGGGTTCATTAGCCTTGTTAGGGTGGGCACTGGGGCTTGGTAGCTTTGTCAAAGGCGGTGGTGGTACCTACATCTGTGTCTACACCTTTGTGAGCCTCTGGAACAGAGTATCTGTGAAATGTTGGACAATCCAATTAGATAGTCTCCTACTCATCTGCCACAAGGACTGGAAGCTGGGGGGGGAGGGGGAGCAGCAACATAATTGATGGGGATTGGGTGTGGGGATGGAGCGCCACGGCCAGGACTACTGAAGGTGTGAAGGAGAGTTTATATGCTTATCCAGTTCCTTGAAATGCTTGTAAAAATTCTCTTTGCAGAGAGGGCTATCCCTGTCCTTTCCTATCTGCAAGCTGTAAAAACTCCCAGAAACAAAGCCCTCTTGTTAGTGCTAGAAACAGCGCTTACCACCAGAGGGCATCATTGCTTTAAAGGAATGCCCTCTCCTGACGACAGACAGCCCTAGTTTCCTATCGCATTACCCTCCTAAGCATATTTCCTGGTGAACCCGCCATTTCTTCCAGAGCCCCGACCGCACCCACATTCTGCCATTTAGTCACATATTTATTATTCTTTTTCTGAAAAGTATAGTTGTGTCCTGCTTTGGCCATTTCTCTGGATATATACTCCAGGAAAGGTCTCACACATGCATCAAGAACAAGGATCAGGCATGGCAGGCCCACTCCTTTAATCCAAGCACTCGGGAGGCAGAGGTAGGCGGATCTCTATGAGTTTGAGGCCAGGCTGATTTATATGGCAAGTTTCGGGACAGACAGGACTACATTGAATCCCTGTCTCAAAACACCAAAAAAGCAAACTAAGAAATTGGGCAGGGCGGCACATGCCTCTAAAGACCCCAGGCATCACAGCTGATTCCAAAGCTGGGGAGGTGGAGACATGAGAATCAGAAGTCTGTGGTTCTCTTTCGCTACACACTTCAAGTCAGTCTGGACTACACCAGCACGACCCTGTTTCAACAATAAAACAGCAGCTAGGGTGAGTATCGGGGACCTTTCACCTCCTTGCATTGTGCAGCAGTTATGTGGAGTTCTGGTAAGGAGCCCAGAGACCCCAGCAGATCCAGTCCAAGGACTGCCCCACTTCTTCCCAAGCCACACAGCCCGCTCCGCGTGTTTCCTTTCTGGTCTAGAATCCTAGACTGTCACTGTGAAGAACTGAGGACAAGGGGGCACCTCTCACCTTCCCAAGGCCAGAATGGAGCCTCTTCGGCAAAACGTTCTGCCCAGACCTGCTGGCACTGGTTATCGAAGGATCCCCCAGGCCCCTAACTTAAGAACTCGGCAAGGGTGGTGGGCGACATTACAGGCACTATGACTTAAAAACTTGGAACTATTACCCAGAAGGGGTTCCACCCGCCTGACGCCACGCAGCTAGGCAAACCCGGATGAGAATGTGCCTGGTACCAGACCTCCCATGAATTATAGTCCTCGCTTTCGCACTGTGAAGAGCGAGGCGAAGCCCACCAAGCCCCGTGTCTGACCCTCGGCTCCCATGACGCAAGAGACGCAGACTCCCGCACACACAGAGTCGGTCACTTTATTACTCTCTCAGATGCTGGTGACCTGCCATCTGTGGCAAGCTTCTCGGGCACCTCTGCCCACCTCTCTCCTTTGGGCTGTGAAGAGAACCAGATCCAGGCCTGGGCCTCCTCTCTCCTTTGGCTCCGACTCTGTCCTGGGGTCCAAGATCAAAACCGCCATCCTTAGGAGGCGGGAGGGATGGGGGCTCTGCTCCCCTGAGCTCCTTTTCCCATGTGAAGGGTGTCCTGCGGCAGGTTTCCTCTCCACGAAAAGGGGGTGGAATGAGGGAGGGAAAGAAGGATCTTTCGTGGGAACGGGTGAAAGCTGCGAACTCCAGAAATGAGGAAAGAGCGGACTGGAGGGAGTGGAAGGCTGAAAGGGGAGTCAATGGTTGCATAGGGAAAAGGCTACGGGGTGGAGGGACACTAAAGGGATGACGCCCTGCAGCAGGTGTTTGGAACTACAGCTACCCCAGGGCCCAGGGTGGGAAGGCACCGCCACCCTCTGGACCCGGTGCTGAGGTCCCTTGCGCCACCGCCGCCGCCCGGCCATGGATGCGCTGGTGGCGGAGCACGTGCTCGCGCCGCCCAAAGCCCTTGCCACACTCCCAGCAAGCGAAGGGCCGCGCACCCGAGTGTGTCTTGCGGTGGCGCACCAGGTGCTCGCGCCAGTAGAAGGTCTTGCCGCACTCGCAGCACGCGTGCGGCTTCTCACGCGCCGGCAGGGGGCGCAGCGCGGGCCCGGGGCTGCCGGGGTGCGTGCCACGGTGGCGCCGCAGATGCTCTTTGCGCCGGAACGCCTTGCCGCACTCGGGGCACGCGTGCGGCTTCTCGCCGGAGTGGCTTTGCCGGTGGCGCAGCAGGTGCGCCGGCTTCAGGGGAGACTTGCCGCATTCCGGGCACGACACGGTACCTGGGGCCGTCAGGAAGGCAGGGAGGACGGGTGCCGGCGGGGCTGGTTGGGGGCTGCCCGGCTCCTGCTTGTAGGGGCGCGTGGCCCCGGCGTCCCCTGTTGCCGGCACCTCTGTCCCGGAGGTCCCGGTTCCTGTCACAAAAGGAACAGAGTCAGGGTTGTGGCTGGACTGGTGGAGAGCACAGTTTGGGGCAGGGAGGTGGCCTGGAGGGCAAGTTTCCCACCTCTGTACGTCCTAGCAAGGAGCAGGACACTGATGAATATTAGGCCAATGGGTGATTGGACAAGGGAGTAGGGAGTAACAATACAAGTGGGGGGCGGGAGGAGGAGTAGTGCTGGAGGAGTGGACACATGGGTGAGGGTACACACTGATTTAGAAACAAAGATGATGGATGGAGAAACCAGGTGGTGGAGAGGGAAGGGACACTACAAAGGTTCACTATGCCTGGGCTGACCGCACTATGCAAGGCTGAGGGTGTCCGAATGGAACAAACACATGGACGGGGCAGGTAAACTGGGTAACAGATGAACTATATGACCCCTCTGTCTAGGTTTCCCATCTGCTCTGAGGAGCCCTAGGGACATCCACAACCTAGGTCTGGTAGTTTTGCATCATGAACTTGGCATCCCTTCGGCCTGAGCTGCCCACGTGTCTCCCCTTGCTACCCTACCCCCACCCTCTGCAGCTATTTGGTAACTTCCTGGATATCTGGCGTCTGCCCAGCTGTCTAGAGATACATGGGGTCACCTCACCCTACCGAGATGCGGCAGACTCCATGGGCGGTTCACAGGCTGGGCCCAGGACACAGAACCCCACCCACAGCCCCTGGGAGGGGAACAACATGGGACTCCACTAGCCAGTCTGAAAGGGAGCTGCACGTTGGGGTGCAGAGGCTCCAAGACCGGCTGCCTGGGCCCGAGCCTGGTTTAGCGGCACCCACCTTTGGGTGAGTCCTCTTAGAATCCAGGACCTAAATACACTATAGCCAGTTCTCGCCGGCATGATGGCTGTAATCTCAGCACTCAGGGGGCTGAGGAAGAAAACTGCCAGCCCGGACTCTATGCAGGGAGGCCCTAGCTCCTAAGATCACATCGCTCTAGGTGTTGCTATGGGTTTCTACGAGCTGGTAGAGCAGCACGTGGCAGACAGGAAGCATCTGAGCCCACTTTCCATGGGCTCCCCAAGGGAAAGGGCATGTGTGAGCTGTCCCTACAGCATTCGCTGTCCCTGTTTTAGCCTGGGAGACAAGGACTCCTGATGTTGGGGTCATCAAGAAAGAAGTGAGGCTGGCTGCTCACCTAAGGGAATTACCCCACTCTCTTCCTTTCCAACACTGACCCCGGAGCCTTCTGTGGTATCCCGAGGTGCCTTCATTGCTGACGACCGATCTGGCGAGGTTGCTGGGCCCTGAAATGAGACAACATATGCCAAACTGTGAAATTATAATAGCTGTATTTACCTTCCTCCCTCCACACCTTACACATGGCTCTCAAATCCTATTGCCTTTTTTGGTTTTGTTTTTTGAGACGGGCTTCTCTATGCAGCCTTGACTGTCCTGGAATTTGCTCTGTAGTTCAGGCTGACCTCAAACTCTGAGATCCACCTGCCTCCTGAGTGCTGGGATTAAAGGTGTGTACCACTACTATCTGGCTTTTTTTTTAAGATTTATCTCTTAAAAAAAAGGGGGGGTGCATAAGCACACATGCATGTGGAGGCCAGAAAAGGCCATCAGATCCTCTGGCTTTACAGGAAGTTGTGAGCCACCTGACATGGGTATTGGGAACCAAACTCCAGGCCTCTGGAGGAACAGCAAGAGCTCTTAACTGAAGAGCTGCCACTCCTTTAGTGTGCGGAGTAGTAGAGGGGAGGAAGAGAGAATTATATATATGGGGGTCAGAGAACAACTGGAGAACTGCCCTTCTCCTACGACCATGTGAAGCTAGCTCCTCATTAGGCTTGGTGTCTTTTTTGTGTAAGGCCTTCAGTTACTGTCATGGTTCAGACTTGTTTCTTCATGAGACTACTTTGGCTATTCGAATTTCACCCCCCAAAAGTTCATTCCCTCTAGTTTTCAAATGAAGTTGTTCCAGCTTCAGCAGCTCTCTATTGCTCAGTACCTATTCCACGTTGGTTTTTGTTTGTTTGCCTCTGGTGCCTATCTCTGTCTCTCCTTTTGTTCCTGGGGAACTTGCTACAGAAGGCTTGTGGTACTACTACCTGATGCCTTTCAAAGGTTGAGTTTGAAGCTCTATCAATCAACATGCCTTGATTATTTCTCTTTTACTAACTTCTCTTCTCACACATCATATGCCCAGTATTTTGTGCTAATCTTCCATGCTCCCAGCTGCCTCTGGGCTCTAAGACTTCCTTTAGATCTGATCTGAGACAAACTGGTTTGGCATTTCCTGTGGTGCTAACCACAGGCCCTGGGCTGGGGCTGCCTCTCCCTAGTCCAGCCACCAGCTCCCTTTAGGTTTCTTGGACTAGCAGACACCCTGCTTCTAGGATCCCAAATAGTCCCGTGGCTACTTGTATAGTGAGACCAGAGGCTGGATGACTATAGGCAAGTTAATTCTATGTTGTGGAACAGGTCAGATTCTGTCTCAAGAGAAGTGACCAAGCAGAATACATCCCAGCCTCCTAAGGGTGAAACTTCAAAGCAGAGCAGTGTTCGTTGCTCCCCAAACAAGCATTTATTTAGCACTCACAAATGCCAGAGGCTGTTCCATAAGGGACACATGAATGAGCAGGATACGACTCCTACCTGAGCAGGGCTGAGTCTACAATGCAGCTTGGACCACAAACACCACCGAAGAGCAGCGACATGTGTACTGCGATGGTTTATACTGTCACCTTGGCAGGACCAGCGTCACCTAGGAGCCTCTGAGCATGCCTCTGTGGGGGAAGACTCATCCTAACTGTGTGGCCATTCCATGGGTGGGGTCCCTGACTGAATCTAGCAAAGAGCCTAGAACCAGGAGTGGTGGCTCATGCGTTTAATCCCAGCACTCGGGAGGCAGAGGCAGGCACACCTCTGAGTTCAAGGCCAGCCTGGTCTACAGAGTGAGTTCCAGGACTACACAGAGAAACCCTGTCTCAGAAAAACAAAATTAAGCTCTGAGTAGTAGTGTCTGTTGGTGTCTGCTTCCTCACCAGGTCATTGATGAGCTGCCTTTAGCTCTTAATGGCATGACTTCTCCACTGTGACAGGCTTGTACCCTTCAACTGTGAGCCCAAAGAGACTTTCTCCCTTATGTAGCTTTCGGCAGGGTATTTTACCAGTGATGACAGGTGCTACAATCACCAAGGCTGTCCCTGGAAGGCCTTTCCCTAAACCGCCAAACCCCAAGGGCCCAAGGTGACTTCCACGCTTGCAGAGTCTCTGGATCATGAGGACCCTACCACCTAGCCAATAAAGAGATTTTCCTCACACAGTTGTTCATTTTCAGACACGGTCTTACTCTGTAGCCCAAGCTGGCCTCAAATTCAAAGTCCTCCTAACTTCATTCCCAATAATGTAATTATAGTGTGTATCACCACTATATGTCTTCGAAGGGATTTTTTTTTTAGTATTCTGCTATATATGTGTGTGTGTGTGTGTGTGTGTGTGTGTGTGTGTATCTATGTATTTAAAAGCAACTACTTTTACCATCCTTAGCTAAAAGAAACAGAGAGGGTGGGCCATGGAGATGGCTTAGCAGCTAAAGGTGTTAACAAGCCTGATGTCCTGAGTCCCACATGGTGGAAGGAGAGAACCAGCTCCTGCAGTTGTCCTCTAACCTCCACACATGCAAAGTTGTGTGTGTGACTCCCACCCACCACTAACATCACACAACTGTCATAAAAAAAAAAAAATTAATGGCACAACAGAGGGCTAGATGTTGTCCTGGCTTCTGAGAAGTCTGTTGTGAACCTTAAAATGTTATACCTGGGAAGAAGGTCTTTCCCTAGGTCCCAGACTGGCCAAAAAAACATATAACCAGCTGATCTGAGGTGAGGGTTTGGACCATAAGATTAGCCAAGCTCTGGAGGGGCTGGTGACATATCTGCCACATGAGCAATCTGCCACGTTGCCAAACTTGAGGTCTAGGAAGAGCCCTGTACAGCAGGGCCTTAGGTGACCTCTTTGGCAGCACTTCCTGCATTTGTGTTGTTTCGGGCCTAGTTTCTTTTTAAAGAGGGAGGGTCTTGTTACAGACTTGAACTCTCCATGACCCTTAAGCCTCAGCCTTTTACAGGGTGCACTTCAATAACCAGGCTGAGGGCTCCCTGCTAATAGTTAAGACCAGTCGGCCCTGTTCCCTATCAGCATCTTCAGTGAAGTACACCCAGTGCTGCCTCTGAGACGTCCTTTACCTGGTGCCCTTTCCTTGGATTAATGGGAACCCTGGGTAAGGCAGGCTTCAGCTAGGCCTTCCAGCAACTATTATTACTTGAGGGAGGAATTGGTGACCTCTGATGTACAGGTGACATTGGAGAGGCTATCTTGTACCTTCGGAAGAGCGACTGCCACCCCAGCCCCAGCCATGGACCACACGTTCATTTTCAGGATGCTCTTGCTTATGTGTGATGTGCGGCCACATGCTGAGAAGAATGGCCCAGTGAAGCCCCGCCCATAGCCATGGCCACCACCTCCTCCTGCTCACCCAGAGCTCCTCCAGCAGCGCCACAGCCTCCTCTCCGCTCTGGGGCCGGCGGCTGCACACCCAAGCCTGGGTGTCTGCAGGGAGGGCGCTCAGGAACTGCTCCAGCACCAGCAGCTCCAGCATCTGCTCCTTCGTGTGCACTTCCGGCTGGAGCCAGTCCCGGCACAGGGCGCGGAGCAGCCCCAGGGCCTCACGTGGCCCTGCCGCGTCACCCAGGTGGAAGTGGCGGAAGCGGTGCCACGGGGAGTCCAGCGTCAGGGCCTCCACCGTCAGGTTCTCCTGCTTCACCGACTGGGGCGCCAGGGCCTCCATGGGGTCACCTAGGTTCCAGTCACCAGCACCTGTAGAGACGAACAGTCAGTAACAGGAGGGTCCAGCTCAGCAGTCCAGACTATGGCCGCGTATGTAGGCGAGAGAACTGGCCAGAAGCCAAATGCCTATCGGCCATTACTGGTTTGTCCACTTCTCAACAGTCTTTTGGCTTTGATTTCCTGTTCTGCAAAATGAATGCAGGCTTCTAGTCTGTCTGACCAAAGTTAAGACAGGCCATTGGAGGAGGTTCCTGTGCTCAGTGCAGAAGAAAAGCTGACTAGAATTCTCTTTTCTAGGGATATGGAAACCAAATAGGTAGAAGCCTCTCTCTCTCTCTCTCTCTCTCTCTCTCTCTCTCTCTCTCTGTGTGTGTGTGTGTGTGTGTGTGTGTGTGTGTGTGTGTGTGTGCAATCTAAATGAAATCTTTACCAAGTAACAGGAGACACAGAACACCAACTGGATATTTCTCATCACCAAATGAAGCTTCCAGTACCAGGAATGGCTCACATCTAATCAAGCTCTTGGCCAAATGGGCCCCATGAGAACCCGCAAACAATCCAGGCTATTGCCAAGGTTACTGGTTGCTCTCCACAAAATGATGGAAGGCCCGATTGCTTAAGACTAATACCTACACAATGCACTGAACATGGACAGGGAAGTTGAGCTGGTGCCTACCTACAGCCTTCATCCCTAGGACTAGTGTTCATGGTACTGGAAGATTCTCTGCACAATGCCAAAGGAGAAAGGTAAACATCAACCCAGCTACAAACCCTTCCGCCTACATTGATGACCTGCTTGCAAGATGTACGGTTGCAATAGTGGCACAAAAGCTGTGGGAATAACCTACTGTCTGACGAGATTTAAGGTCTATTCCATGAGATGGAACCTATTCCTGATGCTGTTCACGTGGCCAAGGAGCCAAGACTAGCTACGCCAGGCCTAGGGGAAATCAAAATACTGCTCTGCTAAAAGCACATGGCAATAAAGTGACTTCCAGTGGCATTTTGCTATACTCACAGATCTGTACACTGCTCAGTCATCATCACAGAAGCTTCCTCCTACAGTAGACAGTAGGTGGGAATAAAAACAGATCCACAGACTGGACAATGTGAAGAGTAAGAAACCTTACAACACTCAGTCCTAGGATGTCTCCATCAAATCCCTCCCCTCAGGGCACAGGGAATTTTGCAGAAGAGGGAGCAGAAAGACTGTAGGGGCTGAAGGGGATGGACGCCACCGAGAGAACAATGTCTTCCAGATACAACAACAGGTCTGACATAGATATGAACTCTGAGTCTGTGCCACATGGGGACCCAGAGCTAAACAGGGTAAGTGGACGCGTCCCCATCCCTCGCCCAGAAGCTGTCTCCAACTGGTTACCACTTGCTAACTAATTCGTTTTCTCTAACAGTCTCACTGCGTATACAAACCAGTTTTAGGGGCAAGCTCCGTGTCCAGCAACATAAAACTCACTGGCATTTCGGAGATTCTCTGCTCATAATGTTTAGTCAGGACATTTTTTAATTTATTAATTTCTTATTTTATTATTTTCATTTTTGTAACTTACAGGCCCTTTGAATACATATTATGGCTTCCAGTTTTGTGCTTTTATGAGATTTCTGTGTGTCCGTTTCTTGTGCTCTTTCTTTGGTTCTTTTTCTTCTGTTTTGTCCTGTTCTGGTTTGTTTTTGTCTTTTTGTTTTGTTTTGTAAGACAGAGCCCTGGCTGCCCTAGACTGGCTTTGTAGATCAGACTGGGCTCAAACTCAGAGACCCACCTGCCTCTGCCTCCCAAGTGCTGGGAGTAAAGATGTGCACCACCATTGCTGGCCTGTTCTGTCTTATTACTACTCTTCGGATGCCTGTTGGTTTTCTAAAGAGACAGAAAGAGGGTGGATTGGGATGGGAGAGGAGTTGGGGAAGGTATAGGGTAAAAGTTGGAGCTCACTTCTGGGTCTTGAAAATCCAACAACCCCTGAGCCAGCCCAAGCTCAAGACTTCAAATCCCACCAATCCCCACCCTGGAAAGCTCTGCCCTGCCCCTACCCCGAGAAACCCTGTAAGGCTGCCTCTCATTTAGTTCTTTGATGCTTCTTGCCCACCCAAGTAGAGGCAGCCACCCTCTTGTGTCTTTCCCAATAAATCTCGTGTGAGGTTTGTTGTGTGGTATGACTTTGTGGTATTCCTTGGCTCACAACTTCCAGGATACCTTTAGCTTCAGAGCTGCAACACTTGCATTGGGGAAACCTTTTCCCTCAGAGCTGTAACATTTATTGAAGGGAAACCATAACCAAAATATGTTGCATGGGGGAAAAACCCTATTTTTTAATAAAAGAAAAATTTAAAGAAAGAGGGGGGCAAAGAAATTTTATTAAAATTCAAATAAAGAAAAACAAAAACAAAACCCAACCAAACAAAAACTCCCTGTTTTAAAGCAGACCAGACTCAAAATCTTGGCTTTGTCCCTCTCTGGTGCAATCTCGGCCTGAGGAACCTCCTTCTCCCTAGCTTCCTTGTGGATGTTACACTAAGAAAACACAAGAAGGTTCCACACTACCAATTAGCCGTAAGATGCACCCACTGGTGCAATTGTGGCATGACAGTTCCAGGGGTAACCAACGGTTTCTGACAGGATTTGAAGCCCACCCCACAGGAGGGAATTCACACCTACTACTGTAACCCAATTAAAAGCCTGTGGCTGGAAATGTCACAGGCCCTAGTGAGGAAACCACTGCTGTTGCTACGCTACCCAGGCACGATCTGTCTGTCAAACTGCCTCCTGCGTATTTGTTTATGCCCCTACGGCTTGGTGCTGCTGTCGTCTTTGGTCAAAGAAGCTTCTTTTTGCAGTGAGCCATTACTACAGAGACTTGTAGCTGGTCAAAATGCTAACAAGTGTTTTTGAAATGTTCCGCAATAAGTGGGACATCAGTATCACTCCCTCCACAGCTCAGAGTATAGTGAATTAGAGAGAGACGAAAGGATGTAAGAGACGAGAAAGGGATGGGGTGTTGTGTACCCATGCCAGTTGCACTCTTGAACTTTTTTAAGAAATATTTTTTAAAATTTATTTTATGTGCATTGGTGTTTTGGCTTGCATGTATGTCTGTGTGAGGGTGTCAGATCTTGGAGTGAGAGATAGTTGTGAGCTGCCATGTGGGCGCTGAGAGTTGAACCCAGGTCCTCTGGAAAGGCAGTCAGTGCTCTTAACCACTGAGCCATCTCTCCAGCCTGACTCATGACCTTAGCAGCTGGGATTACCCTCCAATCTTGGCCCCTCAACATTCTCGATTGGAGGGGGGAGGGGCAAGAGCCCCTGAGCCTCCATGCGGGCTTACAGGCAGTTAACAGTTGCTTACAGGAAAGGGGCTCACAAAGGTCCAGCCCTCCCTGTGGATCCACAAGTAGTTAATCATTTTCTTCAGTGGTGTAGGCACTTCTATGCTGTCTATACTCTTGTAAACAACCCTCTCCCATGCTCAGGTAAGGAACCTAATTAAACTCATAGGGCTGGGGAAAAAAAGGAGGGGGGGGGGAACTGAGAAGAGGAAAGGGACCAGTGGGAGTGACAGGAAAACAAGAGAGGGTTGT
The DNA here is from genome assembly GCA_907164525.1 of Lophiomys imhausi. Taxonomy (NCBI): domain Eukaryota; kingdom Metazoa; phylum Chordata; class Mammalia; order Rodentia; family Muridae; genus Lophiomys; species Lophiomys imhausi. The sequence goes on from CAJQZJ010032290.1 coordinate 3,517,738, forward strand.
GAGGTTCATGTGAATATGATCACAATATATTACATACATGTATGTCATGGGATCCATTATTAACATAGTTAATATATGCTAATAAAAACCTTTTCTAAAATGTGAGCTTGAGAGATGCTTAGCAGTTAAGAGCACTTACTGATCTTCCACAAGACCTGATCCCAGTTCCCAGACTGGATGGCTCACAACTGCCTGTAACCCCAATTCTAGTGGGTTTGACTGTCTTCTGGCCTCTGGGCATCCAAACATGTGTAACACAGACACACACACACACTTTAAAGACCTTTAAAAGACTTTAAAAGAACACAGGAAGGACTGTCAATGGAGCCTGGCCTGTAGTAATTTCACAGATGTGGTTTACTATCTGCCCTAACTCCTTACTGCTTCATTACTGCGGGATTCCATCCAGTATCAGATTCCTTTTTTTTTCTTTTTGAGTCTCACATGGGCCATGTTGGCCTCTCACTCACTATGTAGCCTAGGATAATCTTGAGTTTCTGACCTTCCTGCTTCCACCTCCCAAGTGCTAGGATTACAGGTATGCACCACCATGCCAGTTCTTCTTTTTTAGGAGGGCACCAACCCCAAGAGGGTTCTCCTCCATGACTCCATAACTTCCTCCTACAACCACTTTGGGGGTTAGGGCTTTAGTCAGTGAACTCTGGGGTAACACAAACACTGCAGTAGCAGGTCACAAATTATGCCCGAGTGCTGGCAAATGAGGCCAACTGCCAAGTGCTCCCCAGTACCTATCTACACGTGCTTTCCTTGTGATACCTCCAAGCCCCAAGGAAGCCAGCTGCCCTTCTTCCTCTTTCCCAGTTCCTCAAGACAGATGGTGGACAAGGATATGGCTCCAAACCTGGGAGGTGGCACAACTCCCAGGGGATATCTGGAAGGGCCTGGAGACATTCTGATCGTCAGAGGAGTGGACAGTGCTGCTGGTGGCTGAAGGGTACAGGCCAGAGATACAAATGAATACCCTGGGATACACAGGTCATTCTCCAAACATAGTCATCTGGCATCATGTGAAACTTGTATATACACCCTTACCAAAGAGGCTTCTTTTTATAGCAAAGACAGAAAAACACTACTGTTGTAATAGAGATGGATGGACTGCGGGGAGTTCAACCCCAAAGGATGCATCTACAACACATCTCTTGCACCCAAGGCTCAGGGGACGTTGCAGAAGAAGGGACAGAAAGACTGTAAGAACCAGAGAATCAGGAAGTCTGGTGTGAGGTGGTGTCTCCTAGAAATAATAGAGAACCCACACCCACGGTTCCTCAACAATTTAGCTGCCTAAACAAGACCTGAACGACAAAATCAATAGGTATGCTAACTCACGACTCCCACCCCTAGACAAAGAACTCCAGGCAAGTAGTGACTGCTGAGGGAGAAAGAATTACTCTCTCAGGGATGAGTTGGTTTTCAATACCAAATAGCCCTGAATTCATACACATCCAAACAACACTAAATGGACTGAGCACATTGTATTTATATGGTTATGTGTTGTATGTGTGCAGTTTTTTTTCCAAAGAAAAAGAGCACGTCAGTTTGGGAGGGAGTGTGGGGGAATATGCAAGGTGTTGGCAGGGGAAGGGGGGAGGGAAATTATGTAATATTTTAATTAGGGGCGGTTTGAGACAGGGTTTCTTACTGTAGCCCTGGCTGTCCTAGAACTCGCTCTGTAGACCAGAATGGCCTCGAATTTAAGAGTTTGGCTTGCTCTGCCTCCCTAGTGCTGGGATTAAAGGCATGAGCCACCACTGCCCTGTTTGTAATTTTTAATAAATTGCTGAGAGCTAAATTAATTAGATACAGATGAGAAGATCAATCGATGGCACATAGTAAAGAAGTAATTAAAGAAAAAAACCCACTACTCCGTATTACTGTTGATTTGGCAGCTGAAATCACTCCAAAAGGCAGAACCAGGGTACCTAACATTATAAAGAAAGGACCCCTACAAAGATTAAGAACATACCAGAGGCCACTGAGATGGCTCACTAGGTAAAGGCCCTGACCTCCATGCCTAAGGGCATGAGTTTGAATCCCAGGCTCCCATTGTAACAGGAAAGAACTGACTCCTTCAAGTTGTCCTATCATACATACGTACATATACATTTGCCATGGTACATTCATGTCAGCTCCTCCTCACCCTACATAAACACACAAAATAAATAAAAATTAAAAGAGCAAGCCGTTCTCAGCATGCTCATCTTTTTTTTTTTTTTTTTAAACTGGTGTTACAGACTTTTTTTTTTTCTTCACTACATGGGTGATGGGATTAAAACCCTTGTCATCAAGGCTGGAGAGATGGCTCAGTAATTAAGGGTGCTGGCTGTCCTTGCAAAGGATCTGGGGTCAATTCCTAGCAACACTATGGCGGCTCACACTCGCCTGTAACTCCAATTCCAGGCTTTCTGACACCCTCACACAGACATACCAGCCAAACACCAGTGTACATAAAATAAAAATAAATTATATGTTTAAAGGAAATAAAAGAATCGTGATCATCTACAAGAGGATTAAGTGCTTTAAACCACCGCGCCACGCCGACATCTTTAAGGTTGAACTACACTCTATTCTTTGGCTTTACTATCTGAAGGCAAAACTTGCCATAATCTACACACCAGTTTCCCAAAATAGAGTCCTTTCTTAGATGATGGAAAGGGAAAACAACCATTAACCCTGATGGACCACGTGGTATGGATGCTCGGGCAGAAAGACTGGGAAAGGGCTCCCTCCAGCCCTCTTCCTCCCTGGAGCCCTGGGAGGCCTATCAATACATTGGTTTTCTCTGGCAAATGGTGTGGGCAGTCAGTAACCCCCCTTGTAAAAGTCCACAGCAGATGTCTCTCATGTCGGGATCAAGTGAAAGGGGAACTTCCTTTGAGGCAAGACCCAATTCCTGCAATAAAGAGAAAATTCAGTTTTATGACCTGAAGTGGCCAGCCTAAAGCCAAATGGAAAAAGACACACCTGTGGATGAGGGAAGAAAATGGAAGTAACAGTGAGGCACACACTTCATATCCCCCAGAAGCGGTGCCCTAGACAGTGGCCTGCAGACCTTCACAGGTGGGCCTTGTAAGGTGGGTAAGGGGAATAGCAAATTCAAGAGGACGCCTACATCAAAGGTTAAGATGGAAAACAAACTGCCTGGAGCTCATGTTCAGGCACTGGCCTGGGAGTAGGTGATACAGATCACGGGCTGCTTGTAACTGACTGCAGGGCTGCAGCTGAAGGGACAGCAGGAAAAGCAGGGACCAGTGAGATGAAGTTAGCCTACAACACTAAAAAGTAAATTAGCTAGTTACTAGTTTTTCTGTGAGACTCATCCTGAATTTCAGGCCACAGAGAGTGACTCTTAGCTGACAAACTGGTTAAACTAAATGCTACAAGGGTTAAACATTTCCTCCCTTGGTGGCTGATTTCTTGCTCTAGGTCCAAGCCACCATAGGAGGAGGGGAATTCTGTGTCACCCTTCAATAATCTCAGACCGCTTTTTAAGTTCTCCAAGCTGTTGGTTTTTTCAGGGTGTGTGTGTGTGCGGTGAACATTGCCTGTGAAGGCCTACCTAGAGTTGAGGTTAGGTGACTTTACCTTATTTTTTTAAGTCTCTTGCTGAACCTGAAGCTTGCTGTTCCAGCTGAGATGACAAGCCAGTGAGCTCACACGGAGGTTCTCTTGTGCTCGACCTTTATCCCAGTGCTGATCCAAACTCGGGCCCTCAGCGAGCACTTTACCCAGAGATGTCTCCCCTGTATCTGCTTTCAGTTTGTTTTGCTTTTCATTGACTCCCCCCCCCCCGCCCCCAGACAGGGTTTCTCTGTGTAACAGTCCTATCTGTCCTGGACTCACTTTGTAGACCAGGCTGGCCTCGAACTCACAGAGATCCACCTGCCTCTGCCTCCCGAGTGCTGGGATTAAAGGCGTGCGCCACCAAGCTCGGCTTTGCTTTTCACTTTTATTGTATCAAGTGTGTGACTTTCAGTGTCCCCCTTCTTCCAAGTCATTCCCCTATGCCTCCACCCTGCCGCCCACTCTCTAACTCCATCAGTGGTCCTTCAATGGGCTAGGAGTCTACACTGGGGACTTCATGTCTGTCAGCTATACAACTCGCCAAAGATTTTACTCAGAGGGTAAGAGCTTCAGAACTGGAGCAAATTCTGGTTGCCTACCAGCAATGCGTCCTTGGTCAAAGAAAACTGCACCTTTCATACACTATCTCCATTCCCTTGGCTATAAAATGGTATCAACAATCCTGCCCACAGCGCTGAAGTAAAATAAAGAGCAGAAAAATACCCACAAACGCTCAGGATTGGAGAGATGGCTCAGTGGTTAAGAGCACTGAGTGTTGCTCTTCCAGAGGACCTGGGTTCAATTCCCAGCACCCACATGGCAGCTCACAACTGTATGTAATTCCAGTTCCAGGGGATTCAACAGACACACAGGCAGGCAAAGCATCAACCACGTTAAAATAATAAATGATTAAGAAAAAAAAAAGTACCCAGAACAGCACCTGGCAATAAACAAAGTCCACCTGCTCAAGCTTGCATTAACGGGTTTTCCCTCAAGGTCCCTGTGAAGTTAACTTAGAGTCACTGTGAAACAAGCAACCAAGACTAAATTACAAATTGGAACAGGTGTTAAAATAGAACGTAAAACGGGGTGAAGACGGGTATTGTGAATTTCTTTTTATTCAAACACTCTCTCCGGGTGAAGACAGGAAGAGCAGGAGTTCACGACTTGGCTACTCAGCGAGTGTGATTATGGCCAGCCTGGGCTCTATGAGACCCTATCTAAAAACAAAACTAAACAAAAACAAACAAACAAAAAACCGGGCCAATGCTTGTGAATTTCAGCACTTGAGAGACTGAGACAGGAGGATCAGAACCAAGAGAGTAAGTCCATCTTACCCTGTTAAAATCAGTCTCCAAGCCCCTCTGCACATTAACGAATTTCGCCTCTCGCGACAAGCTAATGAGGCGGGGTACTCTTTTAATAAAGAAATACTTATCCTCCAGAATCTCAACCCGACGTAAGTGCACGTGAACTTGTGAACAGCGCACATGACCAGCCACCTGCACCCATCTACGCTGCTATGGCACGGTGACCCAAATGAATCCTTTCCCGCAATCCTTTTCCAAGGGGTTAGAGGTCCCCGCGACCCGGGCTTCCGCGGTGGGGCTGAACTAGCACCCCGCTCTGTTTCCAACCATCGCAGGACTCCGCCCCGAACGTCCCAGCCCCCTCCCGCTCCCGCTCCCAGCCGCCCCCGGCCTCCAACTCTCCCGCGTCTGCACCGCACGTCCCTCCCGCTCCCCGGCCCGCCCCCAGCACCCTCCCCCCAAGTTCTTTATAATCCCCCTCCCCCAAAGCTGCCCGCCCCTCCCTTCTTCTCTCCCTCTTCCAGACCTGGGAACCCCTCTCCTTGGCCTGCGCGCCCCCCGTACACCCGACCCCCCAGTCCCTCCCTCCCTTTCCCCCTAGCTCACCTCACTCTCCAGGGCGAGGCCCCCCAGACACCCTCACCTTCCCGCACATGCGCACAAGGCTCCCCAGGACTCCATGCCCCAGCAGGCTTTGCGCCAAACTCACCCGTCCCTCCCCCGCCCCCACGTCCCCTCACCCCTGCACATGGAATCGCCAATCCTACACAACACCTCCCCACTTCCCTCCGCGGCCATCTGGAAACTACATCTTCCAAGAAGCAGCGCGACAAAAGCTGCTTTCCATTGGCCCTCACTTGGGATGACTCGCGTACGCCCGTGCGTCCCGAGCCGGCCATCTCTGCCAGCACGAAAACTACGTTTCTCGAGACGTAAAGAAGTTAAAAAAAAAAACAAAAACAAAAACCCGCTTCCTATTAGTCCACACCGGCGCAAACAGAGCGCTTCTGATTTTGAACTACATTTCCCAGAGTTCACGATTTCACGCGGTCTTTCCTCCCCTTACCCTCCCTCATAACAAGACGCCCCGGCGCAGGCGGACCTCGGGCATGCGCAGATGGGTCGAGGCGGGACAGGCGGAATCCGTGGTTTCGTTGTCGTGGAAACCGGTGGAGGCAGCGCACTTGGGAGTTCGGCCTCCCTGACCGTCGAGCGCCAGTGAAGGAGGTCGTGGAGGTCTGGCCAGAGTTCTCCTCCAATCAGCAGTGGGGGAGATCCGTCTCCTTGACAACGGTTGCAATTTCTCCCTCCCTCTCTGGTAGTAGATTAAAGGAAGGTTGAGGCTAGTGAGCGAAAGTTGAAAGCTCACCGCGCACCGCCCATTCTCTGACCTCAGTTTCCCCTTTTGTGAATAGGGAGGGGAACACTACCTGTCAAACAGACCTTGTATAGCCCCATCGGACCGACTTCAGCTCCATTTCCCTACCTCAGAAATGGGAAGGTTTGGGTTTGTTTTCTGTGATGTGTACGGGTGTTTTGCCCCCGTGTGAATCCGTGCGCCACATGCTTGAAGTACCCGTGGAGGCTGGAGACGTCGTGGGATCCCTTAGAACTAATTTCAGACGGTTGTGAGCCACCCCTGCGGGCGCTAGAAATTCAATCAAGGTCCTCTAGAAGAGGAGCCTGTGCTCCGTTATTAACCTCTTTGCCATCTCTCCGGCACCAATCCCCAAGGTTATGAGAGGTTGTTTCAGCTCGCGTATTGGATGGCTTTTACGAGCAAGTGGGCCGGGCAGATTAGAGACCCTTCCCCTCCTCACTGGACTTCGGAAGACTCTGGCAGTGGCAGACAAAGGCAAGCATACGTGAAGTAGAAGTTGCTATTGTCCTTACCAAATCCATGGATGGACAATACCTTTTGCCCTGGCTATTTACTAGCTTATTTAGAGTTTTGAGACCGACCTTCTACACCCATGCCCGTTAAACTTAACCCTGTCCCACCTCTCTGCCCCCTATGGCCCTCATGTTTCTAGGTGTGCCGGTCACACAAGCTGCTTTTCTATTTCTAGAGCCTGTGATACCACATTCATTTCACATTCCAGTTGGATTCGTTTTATATATAAGGTTTTTTGAGACGGAGTCTCTTGTAGCCCAGGTTAGTATCAACTCACTATGTACTATGTAGCTGAGGATTCACCTCTGCCCCCACCCCCAGAATGCTGGAATTAGAAGAGCGAACTACTGTTCCCGGTTTTATTTACACACACACACACACACACACACACACACACACACACACACA
>CAJQZJ010032290.1:3537518-3564580 GCA_907164525.1 Lophiomys imhausi
CACACACACACACACACACACACACACACACACACACACACACACACCAGACACAAAAAGTGACTTGATAGTGGGAGTTAGGGAGTGTTCCCTGAGCATCAGAGTGGAGGTGTAGTTGGAAAGGAGATGTGTGGGGGTGGGGGTGTGGACAGAATTGCACCCTTATTAGAGTGAAGAAAGATATAGTTCGGATAGAGTGTCCAGGGACTTTGTTCCTTATAGTTGTTATGGAATGGGGCGCAAAGCTGTCCCCTTCAGGCATTCATGGGCATTAGGTGAGAAAGCATCCCCCTACCCTTTGAAGCTCCATATGGAGTAAATAGTTAACCTTCATATTACTTGGTTTAACATTCTAAGAATTCCTCTGTGTGGCCTAGGGCTCAGGATGGGATGATAACTAACCATGTTTACTGCTGCCAGCTTGCCTTTTAGATTTGTTAGCTTTGAGTCAAGAAGGTATAGTTAAATTATTTTTTACTCTTTAGTTTTGGGCCCATTTTAAAGCTCCTGTCATCGGTTCACCTTTGGCATTTCGATCTGTTACAAGCAGCCTGTGATCTTTATCACCTGCTTGAAAGGTCCTTGCTGGTTTATCTTTAATCTAGCCACAGAAGTCCAGCGCTTGAACATGAATTACAGGCAGCTTGGTTATTTTCCATTATAGGGCTCAGGATAGGCCTCGTGTTGAATTTACTACCTCTCTACACACCCTAACAGCACCAGCAGTGAAGACTGGGTGGCGCTTATGAAGTCTGCACCTTGCTAAGGGGATGGTTTTGCTTAACATTTTCTTAGCTTGTCCTCAGGCGACATGTCTTTTTGCCTTTAGGCTTTGCTTCTTTAGGCTGAACAGGATTTTCTCTGGTGCAGGAGGAGTTTGTTTCAAAGAAGGTCCATCCCTCACTTAGTCCAAATACGGGCAGCACCTGACATCTGTTTTTGTAAAGGTAGTTATGGACCATTGATGACCATTTGTCTCAGGGAAGCTGACATTGACATTCATGTTTCAAATTGTGCCTTAGAAGCAGATAGCTGCGCAGGGTGCTTCCGTTCCTTTTCTTTATCATCTGCATCTCCAAAACTGTGATTGGACATTCCTTCTAGGAGGCAGTATTTAAGTTATGGAGAAACATTTAATTTGGAGAACGACTTTGAAGGTTCGAGCCCAGGCTCCGTCCGTCATTCTTGCTGTGTCACTTAATAAGGTGATTTGACCTCTGGTCCTCTGCAAAACCGGAGCAGGCCTCAAGACGAGGCCGTCCCAAAACGTAACCTGCAGTCCAGGAGATTCAGGGTCCTAGATTGCGAGAACCGAATTTTTCAAGGGACCATAGTTGGTCCGGAGGCGCCCCGGGGCGGAAGGGGTTATTATGATAGAGACGGCAGGAGGACCTGAGTGGCGGGAGCGTCCCAGCGGGCAGCTCACCGCGCAGGCGCGAGCGAGGCTGGGTTGGGGGCCGCCCCGACACCCGGAAGTGTGCGCCTAACGGGTCGAGCCCGACCTTCTGTCCTGGGAGGGGGCGTGGCCGGAGCCCCTCGGAGAGAGGCGCCATAGAGCAGGACGGAGGACCCGGGTCCTAGATAAATCCGGAAGTGGCGTCCTGAGGCGTCTCTCGGTACCATAGAGCTGTAGGAGGGTAGCGGTCAGGGGTCGCGGAGCTCGTCTGCCTAGAGCGGCGAGGAAGCGGTAGCGGCCCGGGCGGGGGAGGAGAGGGAGCGGCGCGAGCGGAAGCGGCCGGGAAGGTCACTTCCGGCCTGGGCGCCCGTCCCCCTGACCCCAGGGTCTGAGTCGCCGCTGCCGCCGCTGCCACCATCCGCGAGGCAGGCGAGAGGAGGAAGAGTGCGGCGCGGCGGCCCCGGGGCCGAGGAGGTGAGGGCGGCCGCGGGCTCAGAGGGGCGTGCGCCGAGGGGCTGGGTGGGCGCGCGTCGTGAAGCCGGGCTTCGGACGGGGGTGGGTGGGGAGGCAGGAGGGCGAGCGCGGCAGAGCGGGCGAGTGCGCGTGCGCGTCGTGTTAGGGGTGAGGGGGGTGGGTGGGCGTGAGCGGACGCGCGGCCGGGAAGTTGGCGCGCGCGCGCGGGGAGGGGTGTGTGTGTGGGGGGGGCGGGGGGAATCGGCGCCGCGGTCTAGGGCAATGCGCGTGCGCGACTCCGGTGGTTGTGCGGGGCAGGCTGGCACCTCGACTGCGCGGGTGGTGGAGTCCGGGCCACACTTGCCGCCGGCCATGGCCGGAAGTGCCGGAGACTTTTGCGTGGGGTGGGCGGTGAGGCCTGATGGGGGAAGGGGCCCCGCGGCCTGGACCGGGCTGACCGGAAGCGGCGGCCCGAGGACAGTCTAGGCCCCTGCCCTCCCACGTCCCCTGCTTCCCTATTTCAATTCGGCCTGGTCCGTTGCTGCCCCAGGCGCCGTGCGCTGGTCTTTGTTCCAGCGGGTAATTACCGGGATGCAGGCGGCGGGAGGCCCATTCATCTGTTTCCCTTGCGCGTGCTGAAGGGCAGCAGGAAACACGTCCCGGCAGGGGAAGCACCAGGCCAAGGTCAGCGCCGCGTTGGCCGTGCGACCCAGCCTGGACAGTTGCCTTCCTCCCCAGGGCGGACTCAGGGATGGGTCCCGAGTGGAGCCCTTCCCCTCAACAGCCCTCCAGCTTCCAACCCCGAGTGTGTATAAGAGTAGGTCATAGGATGACCCCTAAATCCCGGGCATGAGTGCCCCAGCACTTGCAAAGGTCAGTCGGAAAAGTGATCCGCAGAAATGAGTGGAGAGTGAACCGACACCTGACTTAGTGCCAGGAGGGTGTTGGGCACCAGGACAGGAAGATGAACAGGCAGTAGGAGTGGAAAGCAGTAGCTGAGACCTGACCCAGCACAGCCTAAGAGAACTGCTCGTGCCTTATTAAAGAGGCAGTGATTTGGTGCGGTTCCCTCCTCCCCCATGTAGTTTCTGATTCAGGCTCCATGTTGAGCATTGCTGATCTAGTTGAGATCTGGCCTCAGCTCTGGAGAAAGCCTCTTGCGTCAAGTGCAGTCAACCTTTCCTACCTGCCTCACCATGGCCCAGACAACGTTCACATCAGATTCTGATTTGGCCTATCTCATATAGTCTCCGTCTGAGTTTAGGATGGGTTGGGATGGGAAGGGCATATCCTTGAGCTTGGCCCATGGTGAAATTCAAGAATGAGTTGCAGCCACTGGGAATGTTCCCTACAGCTCTGAAGCTCAAATCCTTGCTTCAGCTTTCTAACTTCTGCAGACATAGATAAAAAACTTCACTCTGTTCTCATGAGGACATAATGGTATAACAGTATTCTCTCCCCAGGGCAAGAGTTGTCATACTTTCAGGCAGAAGTTACTCAAAAGGTCTCTGGAGCCAGCATTCCTGAGTCCCAGTCTTGGCTCTTCTACAGTTCTGTGACCTTGGATTGTCACGTCCCCTTTCCCAGGCTGTTTCCTCCTAGGTCTCCTTACGGGGGAACATTGTTACAGTTCCTGCAAATAAACCCAGCCCATCAAGACTACAAACACAGAACACTGAATTTCTGATGGGGACACCATGTGGGTTGAGAGATGTTCTCAAGGTTTCCGTGGGCCAGGCCTGGTCCTTTGTGGGTGACACTGGTCAACTTGACAAGGATCTTGTAGTTCCTTTTTGCAGTTGCTCAGGACAAGAGGGAGGTATTGAGAGTGGCCATGGGAGTTCTGGGTCCTACAGGGGATTGGTGCTGTGACCACAGTGCAGGTCTTGGGCGTCCATATTTAGGAGAAACTGAACATTTGATGGCTTGCTCTGAGAGCTTGGCAGGCACCTGGTGCTTAGTTCTCTGAGGCCCTGGGACAGAGGTGTTCGCCTTGTTTTGGCAAGATAGGACAGATGGTTGTGTGCCTTAGACCCTAAAGTAGATTCAGGGTATGTATAGCATGTGTAGGCCCATGATTGTAGTGCCATCCCTTCTTTTGGAACAATTCTTTGGGGCAAGGCTGAATCTGGAGTTACCGGCCTATTCTTAAATGCTAACCGTTGGGCTGCAAGTTCTGGTTCCCTATTCTGTGGGTATAATGTCAGGAGGACTCCTGCGTACAGGACTGCTGGCTGGAGGAGTCCTGAGACCTGGGCTCATTTCAGAGGACCTATAGCATAGTAGGATGAGCAGAGGTGATGTCTACTGGTGACTGAAATGGGTGGTGAGAATTGAGATCCATGCCAACTAGGAGATCTGACTAGGCAGCAGGGGGTAGGGAGCTGAGCGGTCATGGCCCTAATGCCCGTCGCCTTGAGGTGGAGGCAGAGAGCTGTAGAGAGAGGGTGACCTGGTTACCTCTGTGCTTTTCCCTTCTGTCTCTGCCGTGGCCTCTTGGCCTCTACTTTGGGCTCCCAGAACAGTGGCTTCTCTCCTGTGCCCATTGGGGAGTTCTGTCTAGCTCATGTGACAGTGCCTACCCTGCAGGGGATACTGCTGGGGACTGGACACACATCAGATAAAATCTCAGCCTCAAAGTTAAGGGCAAGGCTACTCAGACCATGGGTTTGGGTTTGTGTGCAGGGACATTTGGTCAGGGCGGAGTATAGTTCCTGGCCTCCTTTGAGGACTCAGTCTGCTGGACATTTGAGGGGATGTTTGAGGGGAGGGAGACCCGTCGGAGGAGCTTAAGATAGGGATCTCTCCTGAGGACTAAGGACTCAGCCAGCAGGAACAGACCTTAATTGGGAGCAGTGCCAGTATCCTGAGAGGAAGTCTGTCCGACCCAGGTGTGATTCTGCGTTTGCTCTGTGGCTGTCTGACATAGCATTAGCCACCCTGCCGTCTAGATCTTGGCCTCTCATTTCTGAAGCAGGTATAACGGTGATAATAAATGCGTCCTTGCCTTGTCTGTTGGTAGAAGGTGCCTGCAGGTTTCTTGTTCAGTACTGGTCATGATTTACTACTGGCATGGGGTGAGAAGAGGCACCTTGCCTAGGTCACATGGTTTGTCATCCGTGGGGTGGATTCTGACCTGGCAGCCGGCCTGTAGGGATTGTCCCCTGGCCTCTTTCACCCCGGCAGTTCAGGGGATCAGGAGCTAAGCTTATGTGCTTATAGCACCACGTACCCCACGGGTTGGGGTTTAATCTGCACTTGATGAATGTGGTCTGCACTGTTGACCAAGGAGGATAGTGGCAGCAGGGGGAAGGGAGGGTTGGGAAGGCTTCGAAAAGAGGAACTTTTGACGTTGGGTCTGGGTGCGCGGGTACCTCAGCAGGTCTAGAGAGGCATAGGGCCAGGTGATATCTGCACACCTAGAAAATAGCCTAGACCAGAGGGTGGGCCTGAGATGGCCCGTGACTTCTTTGTCCATCTGTAATGCAAAATGTTCTTAGAGAGTTTTATGTTCACAGAAAAGTTGAGCACAAGGCACTGTTCCTTTATGTCCCTTCCATTAATCCCAGGCTCCCCACTGTTGATATTTCACCCCCACTCCCTTCCCGGGTTTCTTGCTGTTTGTGGATAAATCTGTACAGACATTGTGATCACCCAGCATGCACGGTGTGCTCGTGAACAGGGGTTTGCTTTTGGCAGTTTTCAGTTACTTGCCATTGGTTAAGAATTCAGGCGCTCAGGAGTGAAGCTGAAGAGCTGCAGCACATTTGGGGCTGAGGGCAAGTGCTGCAGATCCAGGTCTGCCTTGGTTTCTGCTTCCTGGCTGCAGTTGGCCAGGGAGGAGCAGGGTGGCCCCCAGGGACTGCTCCAGCTGCGTGCCAGGTGTGGCACAGCTTTACAGTGGATTAAGAATCTAGAAGGCTCTCCTGGGGTAGGTGGAGCCAAGGCCTTTCTCTATCCTGACCATGTTTACTTCTTTTCCCTGCCAAGCAAGCCTTGCTAGCCCAGCTTGACATTGACCATGCTCTGCTGAAGGGACTTGAGCCCACAGGAGGTGGCTCTGGTAGACCAGTTAGGCAGAGGCACCTCATCAGTTAAAACACTGGAGAGGAGACCAAGAGGACCAGGAACTGGCTCCATTCTAAATACTCTGAGATCTGGATGAGGTGCAGATGATGTCCTCAGAGTGTGAATACCAAAACTGGATGAGATGGAGCAGTCCCCACAAGCTCCCCTCTGCAGAACAAGTGTAGGACCCCAGTGGTCAGTACTGCATGGTCAGGCCTCACTCTAGGGCTGAAGAGAATGAAGGCTTCGCTTTAGTCTGGTGCTGGATGCAGGGCATGGTTGGGAAGGCAGATTGGATCTGCTAGGGAAAGCACAGAGGTGGCTCTAAGGAGCACCCCAGTAAAGGACTGCAGGACAGTGGGCTGAGAGGCCAGCTAATGGCCATCTATGTAGCATATTCTGAAATGATAGGTACCTTACACCCTTAGTGCTTGCCATCAGGTATCCCTGAGGGCATAGAAGGAAATAGATGACAGTGATAACAAAGCTGTATGTTGATATGTGGGACCTGGGCACAGGAGGAGGAGATACTTGAGTCAGCCCTTGAGAGGGGAGGAGGGGCAGGCAGCTCGAAGGTCAGGGGCAAGATTCTCCAGAGGGGCCCAGTTTGGGTAGACAGTGAGATTGGGGGTCTGGAAAATGGGAATGTGCAGAGGCTAGGCCAGACTGGAGTCCTGGGGATCTGGGCGAAATTTGGTCTTGTGGCTAGTGCAGTGGGCCTGTGTGATGGGGCTGGTTTGGGCAGGGTAGTTTTTCTTGCCTGTCTGTGGCAGTTTTACTGAATTAGGAGATTCCCTTCCACAATGTACAAATCACTCGTTGAAATTGAAGTTTGCCGGCTTTAGCATGTTCAGTGCATTGTGTGTCCATCATCATAAGAGATTTTAGAAAATTTCCTTCTTACAAGAAAAGCTAACCCCTAATCAGCCACTCCCTTTCACCTGCCCCAGCCCTGGGAACCATTGTACTTTCTTTCTCTGTGGCAGGGCTTCTCAACCTTCCTAGTGCTGCAACTCTTTAATACAGGTCCTCATGCTGTGCTGAGCCCCAACCATAAAATTATTTTCGTTACTTTTTCATAACTAATTTCACTACTGTTAGGAGTTGTAATGTAAATATCTGATATGCAAGATATCTGATATGGGACCCCCAGTGGGGTCTCCATCCACAGGTTGAGAACTGTTGCTCATTTTAGGTGTCTTATAGAATTGAGCAGAGCTTTCCTGAATTTGGCTTGCTTTACAAGCAGAGAGCCTTTGAGGTCCAGCATGGTTGTGTGTGTCAGTGCCTCACTCGTGTTGTGGCTGAGTGCCTCACTTCACATGTGGGCCATTTGTATTGGCTCATTTTAGCTTTTGTGGTTATTACTTCCCTGAACACTTACATTCAGGTTTCCGTGTAGCAGGACTCTTTTCCTCCCACTACTCTAGGGTGTAGACTAGTGGGATTGCCGGCTTGGTGACTGCGTGTGTAACCTTGAGGGACTGCCAGGTGGTTTCCGAAGCAGGTGCACCCCTTGACCTCTCACAGCCAAGCCCGAGGCTTAGTCGCCACCCTCCCCATCACTTTCATGACAGTGGTCTCTGGTGTGAAGTGGAGCCTCTTCATGTGTCTGTGCTTGTGGGCAGCATCATCTCATGTGCTCACTGGCCGTCAGGATGTCTTTGAAGAAAAGGCTGGTCAGACCTTTTGCCCAGTGCGGGTTTGTGTGTGGTCTGTATGTGTGCACATGTGTGCAGACTCTTAGGAGTGTGAGCACATGTGGAGGTTGACTGTGGGTTTTTGTGTGGTCTGTATGTGTGCACATGTGTGCAGACTCTTAGGAGTGTGAGCACATGTGGAGATTGACTTCAGTCACTGCCCTTTTTTGTTTTTGTTTTTTTTTTTGGATTTTTCGAGACAGGTTTTCTCTGTGTAACAGCTCTGGCTGTCCTGGACTCACTTTATAGGCCAGACTGGCCTTGAACTCACAGAGATCCGCCTGCCTCTGCCTCCCGAGTGCTGGGATTAAAGGCGTGCACCACCACAAAGATATATTTACTTGCTTATTTGACATGTATGCATATGTAGCTGTTTATGTGTGCCATGTGTATGCAAGTTCACGAGGCCAGAAGAGAGCATTGGAACCTCCAGAACTGGAGTTATAGGTAGTTTGAACTGCCATGTAGGCGCTGAGAACCAAACCCAGGCCCTCATTCACTGAGCATCACTCCAGCCTCTTCACCCTGGTTTTTGAGGGGTCTCATTGAGCCTGGAGCTCACCCTTTTGGGTAGATTATTTAGTTGGCCTTGTAAGCTTGCCTCCCAAACAGGCCTGGCTCTCCTTGCCTGTGCTGGGGTTACAGGTGTGTACTGCTACACCTAAGTGTTTTTATGTGGGTGCTGGGGATGTGTGTACTTGGTACTCACACGTGTGCACCCACCTAGCTATCTGCTTCAACTTGTTTGCCTAGTTTTTATTTGGGTTATTTGAACTGAGTATCTTTTTACAAAGATTAATGTCATGGAGTGGGAGGGGTCTTGAGAAGAGGCTCAGGCTTGATCCAGAACTGGGGTGCCAGTGATGGATGCACCCAGAAGCTGGTCCTTCTGGTGCTAGTTCCTAGCTGGCAGCTAGATGAAGGGAAGGGAAAGAACAGAGGCGGCAGTGGCTTGTTGGGCCCTGTGAGAAAGGGGGAGATGATGTCATTGCTGGTGACCCGGGGATGCAGGGGTGAAGGCGCGCAGTGTGCTTGAGACTCAGAAGTAGATAGGGTCACTTGGTGACAGAGGAGTCAGAGAGGGTGCTTGCTAATGAAAACCGGAAGAGGACAGGTCCAAGGGACACCAGGCTGGAAGAGGGAATCAATAAGTGTGAGAGGATGAGGGGCAGGAGGGGCTGCTTCTGCACCCAGGCTCAGTAGGCAGGGGGAAGAGGAGGTTGAGATTGGCAGCAGAAGAAAGCAAGGGGATAATTGGTGGGCAGGCATCCAGAAGGGGTGGGTGGGACCTAAGAACAACAATAATAACAATAATTTGTCTGGTCTTAATAGCCCTGTCAGATCTATGAGCTAATTGGATTGCTTAAGGGCCCAGCTGGGAGGGGCGGGGTCTGAGGGGGGGTGCCCTTTCTTCTACCTCTGCAAGGTGGAGGTCAGAGCAGGCTGAGCATCTGTGGAGAGGCTGGCGGTGCTGGCTGGGAAGGGAGAGGAGGAGGAAAGGCGAGGGTGCGCTGCACTTCCAGGGTTCCTTTTCAGAAGGTGCCTAGCATCGTGTTGCTGGACCTGTGTTACATGCCAGGCATGAGCTCTGCTGAACACCCTTGCACATCTTGGAGTTTCCTTGTGCTCATGTTGAGGCCCTTTTCCTGGGACCTGTCCTGAGACTACAGAGCTGGGTCGTGGCTTGTAAGATTCCCCTGGTTCCTCTGTGCCCTCCTCTCCTGCAGATGCAGCATCCCACTGCCCATCTTGGGTGGGCCCTGTACTTCAAGAATTTGAGCAAGAGGGCCAGCAGTTCCCTTCATGAATGAATGGGCGAGTGAATGGATGGGAGAGGAAGAGGACTGGATACCTTCTTAAACCCTTTGCAAGAATAAGAATCCCTGATTCATCCCCGCAAGCTTGCTCCACTGGAGGCTTCTCACAGCTCTGAAACACCTGCCCTGCAAGGACACAGAGGAGGCCCTGAGAGCTCTTAACTTTCTCAGGGTCACGGTGTAGCTGTGGTAACAGTTGGGTTGAGCTTCCAGGATGCCATTTTCCAGGTGAAGAGAGTGTGCGCCTCTGTCTAGTATGAGGCCTGCTCTCAGCTTGTTTGCCTAAGTCGGCCAGGTGTTGGCAGCACCTGTAGAACACTGTGTCCTGCTCTCGATAGTCCTGCCGCTCTGCTACCTAGAGGACACAGCACATAAGAGGGGTACCTTTGAGGCCTGGTGATGATCTGCATGTACCCCACAGATAAACCTAGGCTCCCATTTTGTGTGGCCTGCTGCACCTCTCTGCCAGCCTACTGGCAGGTCCTGGGGCAAAGCAAAAGGCTATGCAACAAGGCAGAAGAAACAGAATGCCTTCCCTTTCCTTCTGAAGTCTAAATTTTTCAGGGCATTTTGTGTGTGGGTGTGTGCGTGCGCGCGGGTGTGCCACAGACATTGATGGCAAGTCTTTCCCAGTCATTTTCTTAGTAAAGACTGTCTTTGAGCCTGCAACTCCCCATTTTGCTAGAGTGCCTGGCCAGCAAGCCTCAAGAATCCTTGTGGCCCCACTTCCCCAGCAGTGGGGGACAGGTGTACTGCCATGTTTAGCTTTTCCATGGGTGCTGGGGACTGAACCTCAGTCTTTGTGCTTGTGTGGCACAGTCCGTGCTCCCCATCTCCCCAGCCCCTCCCAGGACATTTCATGTGCTATTTCACCCATGGGATAGGAGCCTGCCCTTCCTATACTCTGGGCCCAGCAGTGCTGTGGACTTGTGTCGCCCTTGGTTTGGTGGAACTTACAGACAGTGATCACCAACAGCAGCGCATGGCCTGGAGCCATGTCTCGTGCTGCCGCTGCTTCCAACCCATGACTCTCACAGCCCTTGGCTTTGAAAGCTGCCCGTAGTTTTACGTCTCTTGCTCTTTGACATTGGGAGTCAACCAGACTTTCCCTATAATCGGCCAGATCACAGTGCAAACCAAACTGACTGTCACTCATATAGATGACTTGGAACATTTGAAGGGAGACACCATGGTGCCATTGTCAGTAGGGAGTTTGGCCAGTCTAGTGAACCTATTCCAGTCAGCACAGGTTAGGCTCTGCATCCCCGCCTTTCACCCTGCTGACTCTTGGGCTTCAGTCTCCTTAGGGGTTGCTTCACTGCCTGATCAGAATAGTAAAGCTTCCTGATTTTCTCGGGAAATAGAAGCTGTCTCCCCCTGACCACTGAGGCCATTCTGCAGGGTGAGGTGAGTAGAAAACAGGCAGGCTTGGCCTCCCTCCCCTCTGCCTATAGCTGGGCCTTCCTCTCTTGCAGGAAGTTGGCTGGAGCTGGGCATTCTGGCTGCTTGAACTCTGGGTTTATTGTTAAGTGAGAACACAGCATCACACTCAGCAGCTTTCTTTCACAGGCCAACCCTCTCTTCCCACCTCTTTGACCCCTGGCAGTGCCTGGGCCGCGCCTATAGTTCAAGTCCTGTTTTCTTTCCTTAGGTACTTGTAATGTTGACGGTTTTATAATTCATGGGTACTGTCTTAAAAGTTTACTTTCTAGTAAAGATATTTGTGTGTTGAAAATATGCTGGTGTTTGTTTTATTTTCTTGAGACAACCTTTCTCTCTGTTACATCCCCAGCTGTCCTGGAACCCACTCTGTAGACCAGGCTGGCCTTGAACTTTAATTTGCCTGCCTCTGCCTCCAAGTGCTAGGATTAAAGGCATGGGCCACCTCCACCAGAGTAAAAATACGCTGCTGTAAGGCACACAGTTGGGTGATTTGATGTATGCAGGGATACGTAGCAGTCACTACTGTCTAGTCCTGAATGTTTTCATTACCTTTCAGGAAGCCTGTACCCGTTCATGGTCACTGCCTCCCCTGCCCGAGCACCACAGCCACTTGTATGCTTCTTGTCTGTGTACTTGTGTAGAGAGTCCAGGCCCATGTGGCCTGGACTTAGTAACCTTGAGCACTTCATGCCCACAGTCTTACACCACCTGGCCCTAGTTTATTTGACCCTGATCTTAGTGATCTTGGGGAGTTCACACAAAGAAACCTATTCTTGGTGGCCCTGGGTTTTGTGTCATTGGGCAGTTCATACACAATGTGGCCCTAGGCTCAGTGACCTTTGGCATTTCATGTGAACATGTGGGCCTGGGCTTAATAACCTTGGGCAGTCCCTGCACATGGAGTCTATATCACGCGGCTCCTCACGTTGGGAAGTCTGCACATGGTATGTAGGCTCAGCCCTTGTTTCTTTCCCTAGCATCTGGTCTCTGCTTTCTAGCTGTCACATAGCACTGCATGCCTGTTCACTCATGATGTTGTGCAGATGTGCTTTTCTTTGGATGTATGAAAAGAATGGGACTAGAAGGTTACTGGTAACTGCTTACTGTTTGAGAAGTGAGTTGTTTTCCAGAGTGACACTGCCGTGTGACGTTTTCCCAGTGTCCTTGCAAGTCCTCCTTATGGAGTTGTTCTCTTGTCTGTCTCACTTTGAGACAGGATCTCATGTCGCCCGGCCTGGTTTTGGGTGCATTTTGTAGCTGAGGCCAGTCTGGAGCTCATTATCCTTCTGCTTCTACTTCCCAGGTGCTTGTATTAACAGGTGTACACCACCACACCGAGCTTCCTTTGGAGTTTTGGTGTGCGTGGTGTGCTGACTGGGGGCCCAGCGGCAGTGTTGTGTCTTGGGTAAGGGAAACAGAACTTTCTTCTTAGAGATCCCGCTATGTCCGAGAAATAAGCTGACATTGCAGATTGACCAGAAGAAAGTTCAGGTGCCGCCTTACATGTGTGGGTGTCATTTGAAAGCAAGGCCCTAAGGGTGGTTAGGCCTGATGTTTCTGCACTGGTGACTAGAGTTTTGATTGGAGAGTGTGGATGGGGAGGCTTGTTTGTGCAGAAGTCCCTTGGCCTTGGTTCTTGTCCCCGATAAGGTAGTTAACTCCCCTGGAACTCTCCTGGATATGGAGAGAGGCCATATCTCAAGAGCAAGCTGTACTCTGGCTTTCAGGAAGAAAAAGGGAGTCATTGCTGTTGCCACAGTCCTCGAGCTGAAATCATCTCCAGTCTGGCGGTGTGTTCTGGTGGGGTTCTGTCGTTTTGCCAGCTTTCACCCTCACACCTGCCTGTTGTGCTGTATAGTTCTTCAGGGTGTCAGATGAGGAAGAATGAGGAGACTTGGACTCAACTTGCATGAGCAGAAGGACCCTTGGGACCCATGCCTGCCTGACCCGAGCCCTAGCTCCACACGCAGACATGCTTTCTCTGGTTTGCTGACATTGGCCCTTCTGGCTTCCCAGTTTAAACCCTTGCTCTTCTTGCAAGAAACATCTTCAGAGTTTCGTGTTTCTCTCCCAGTAGCTTCCAGAAAGGTCGCCATGTGGGGTTTCCATAAGCCTTTGCGCGCAGCTCTTGAACCACATGGCCACATTGTGCACATCCACAGAGTTGGTTGTTCAGACCTCGCTTCAGCATCTGGGGCCTACTTGGGTTTATTTGTCCGTTTTGTGTGGTTCTCCTTCCTGAGCCAGGTCTGGGGCAGGACTAAGTGCTGGGATTTGTCAGGTTTTGTCTTTGAAGCCTTTCCTTGGCCCAGTTTTATCCTCCTGTGTATTCATACCATTGTTCTCTGGGGCACTTGGGCTGCCTGGCGCTGCTGTGGGTGCTGGCCTAGGAATAGGTGTATGAGGGCTGACTGACGGTATAACATGATGGAGCACTAGAGTTAGGGTAGAGGGTGGATAGACAGGTCTTCTGAGGCGGTAACTCTCACCTCAAACAGTCTGGCAGGGACAGCTGTCATCACTGCTTAAAGACTCTCAGGAACAAGACCAGGAGGAACACAGCTGAGGGGACCCAGTGGTTCAGGGTGTTCCTGGAGCTGGACCTGGCCCAGGGTTTTAACTGGCTAGCCTAGAAGACCGTGTGTGTGTGTGTGTGTGTGTGTGTGTGTGTGTGTGTGTGTGTGGTGTTAGCGTTTCCTTGTGCAGCAGGCTTGCAGTTGCTCTGGGTGTAAATTTAGGCATCCAGTCAGTCCTCAATGTTTGATACAGAAGGTACAGGGTTTTACCTCTGAAATTTCTTTTTGTTGCTCTTATTTTGATGTAGAAATTGACAGCCTTCTGCCACAGTTCTCTTCTCCCAGTTGTACTCAAGCATGCTTTGTTTAGAGAGTCCTACAGTTGGGTGTTAAAGCTGTGGAGGCATATGGACCTCTTCTGCGCAGGTGTCCAGTCTGCATGGTTGTGCTGAAATACTGTACACCTTTGTCTTCCATCTTGCCAGTGAAGAAACTGAGTCATGGAGATGGAGTTGCTCTGCTAGGTTGCTGCCGGGCAGGGTCTGGGAGGATGTCTGTGGCCTGTGTAGCCAATGAGGGCTGAACTCTGTTTCTTGAGTCTGGTGCTGTAACTTGAGTGCCTTGGTACAGGCTCCTGTCTGCTGGGTGACTTGTGCCTGCCTTGGTGAGTCCTCTGTTCTGTTCAGCACCTGTAATCTCTGTCTTCCTGTCTTGTTCCCCTTCAACAGGGATCCAGACATGGAGCTGCGGGAAGAAGCTTGGTCTCCAGGGCCGCTGGATTCTGAGGACCAGCAGATGGCCAGTCACGAGAACCCAGGTGAGGTACTTCGGTGGTTCCTCAACCAACCCCACTGCCTTCCTGTCAGGCCAGGGAACCATCCTTTGTTACGCTGGGGTGCCTGGCCTCCTACCCCTTGCCCTCCAAAAGCCTTCCCCCCTTCCCTCCCCCAGAACAAGAGGCTGGTGCTCATCCAGATCTTTGGGGGGCACCTTTTGTTGTATGTCTGCAGCTGGCTGTTTTTGAGCGCCCCTTTTGTGCCCCAAACCCTGCTCTGGTTCCAAGAGTACAGGGACTACTTCCTGCTTGCTCCTCACATCAGGGATAGACCCCCAAACCCAGGATCCGGGAGTTAAAATGAACAAGGGAAGGCCTGGGAAGGGCAATCTGAGGTCACATGGTAAGATTTGGGAAGGGTGGGCTGGGTTAAAAAAGAAATTATTCACTTTTAAGTGTTGGCAATATGTGTTTTGTTTGTTTAATAAAGCATTATTGGGTTGAACAAAACTCATCTGTGGGTTACGTGGTGCCTAGGTTTGTTGGGTAGTACCCATCCTGGCCCACCAACACCCTCATCTCCCTGGTGATTCCAGCCTGATGACAAGAAAGCTCATGAGAAGGCACAGTGGGTGCTGTGCGTCTGCCACCTGGGGCAGGTGGCGTTGGCTCCCTCCATTTTAATAAATTGGTGCTTACAACACATTGCTTCAGTGTTCCTTAGATTGTCATGGCCCAAGGTTGCTTGTCTCGTCACCTCCACCTGTACACAGCCACATACCCATTTGTGTGGGGTTGCAATAAAAGTTTGGCACAATCCTGACATCTCGACATGCCGACTGTCCTAGTTCTTTCTGTTGCTGTGCTAAAATAACAAAAAATAACTTTAGGGGACAGAGGGCTTATTTGAACTTTCAATTCCAGGTCCATCATGGCGTGAAGTCACTGGGGCAGGCACTTGAGACAGCTAGTCCCAGCACACCCACAGTCAAAAGCAGAGAGAAATAAATGCATGTTTGCTTGCTTGGGCCCAGTTTGATTTCTTTCCACTTGAAACAATTCAAGATTCCCTGACTAGGGGAATAATGCCCTCACAGTGGGTGAGCTCTTCCCACATTAGTTAAGTGATGACAGCCTGCAGCTATGCCCACAGGACAACCTGTGTAGATGACCTTTTATTGAGACTCTTCCCAGGTTATTCTGGGTTGTATAGGATTGACAGAGCTGGCCAGGACACTGATGTTGCTTGGGCTCCGTCTTGTTCAAGCGCTGGCTGTCCTGTTTATCTCACTGACTAGCCACTAACGCTGTGGCTCTGCACAGGGGAGGCTGCACTGCCTTGTTCTACTGGGTGCTGGCTGAGAGAGTAAGGGGCATTGCAGAATTGGCAGAGAATTAGATTGCAGGGTTTCAGAATTGGCAGAGAATCAGATTGCAGGGTTTTAAAATTCCTTTTTCTTCCTTTTATTTTTTTATTTTTTGGCTCTTGCCTTTGCACATTTCTGGGAAGCATGTTCAATCCAGAAAGGCTAATGCTGTTACTGAGAATGACACTTTTAGTGTTAGTGTGCCCTGCCATTGTCACCAGCCTCCCTGTGGGACATCTCACTGAGAGTGCACAAAGCCTTGGAAGGTCAGACTGCTTGTTGTTCAGCCTTCCTTTTGAAAGGCTGTTGGTGGTGGGTGTAGAATTGGGATGGGGTGCAGAGGCGAGCTGGGTCTCCCTAAGGCTGAAGAAGTTGCACAGTCATCTCTCAAATCCTTTTCCTGATTGTTCCCGCTGCCATGCGAGATGGGCACTGACCATAGCTAGAGGTCCTTCCAGATTGTCTTGGTCCTTAACTCAGCAGCAGGATATCCAGAAAGGAAAGTAGGATAGTCCCACGAGAAAAGGGCTTTCAGCTGGTGTTATGGTAGTCTCCCACTGGGTGATGAGACCATCTTCCCTGTGGAGCATAGGCACTGCCCTGCTATGCATCTTGGTCACCTGGAAGAGCTCATTTCAAAACTAGAATGGCCCTTGCATCTTCACAGATCCCTATGTAGGAATACAGCAGCACATAGCCAGACCCAAAGCCAGAAGACCACACTGACAAATTATCAGGCCTTGAGTATGCCTCCTAGCTCTAGCAGACAGTAGTAGATGGGATAAGGCACACCTTAACCTGGATGTGTTGGGGCGGCTAAGAGGAAGGAAGCAGAAGAGATGACCTTCAGGTGTTCCTCTGGGAAGCTTGCGGCAGGGGCAGGGACACACTTGGAGACCCATAGCCAAAGTAGGTGTTTTATGCAGAACTGTGGGGCACAGAGGCCAGGGAGGCCAATGACTGGAGCAGCCTGGGTTCTTAAATTAGCTAGGTGCAGCCCTGCTGCACATAGACTAGGGAGTGAGCCTGCTGGCCTGTCATGAGCAGGGAGGGAGGAAGTGGAGAAGGCTCTGGTGGAGATGGCCATCCTCGTTGTGACCTCTGCCTGAAAACAGCCAAGAACTCTGTCCTCTTGCTTCCCAGGTCAGGACACCTGCCCAGAAAAGGAGCAGTGGGAAGAGCCGTGGCCTAGAAGGCTGTCACACTAAAAAGAAAACAGGGCAACCTCTTTACAGACAGGTGACCAAGAATATCTTCCCCTCTCCCAGAGGTCCCCATTGCTTAGATATGCTGAGAGAACACGGCACACAGGGAAACTGATCACAAAGCTCTCTCTTTTCCTCCCTCCCTCTCCCTCCCTTTCTCCCTCTCCCCTCCTTCCCTCCCTCCCTCTCCTCTCTCATTTTTTGAGACACTTTGTGTAGCCCTGGCTGTCCTGGAAATCACTTTGTAGCCCAGGCTGGCCTTGAATTCAGACATCCACCTGCCTCTGCCTCCCAAGTGCTGGGATTAAAGGTGTGTGCATCACTGCCTGGCAAAATGAAAAATTTTAAACAATGGAAGTAGGTGGAGTAAAGAATATTGAATTAAGGCAGAGAAAGTATGATATGCATTAGACTGAGTCCCTGACCTGTCCAAAGCAAAGGAATAGAGTACATGGTAAAACTATAATTCATGGACTAGAAAGATGGTTCACAGCACTCGCTGCTCTTGCTGAGGACCCAGATTCCGTTTCCAGCACCCATGTCTGGCAGCTCACAACTGCCTGTAACTCCAGCTCCAGGGTATCCCGTACCCTCTCTGGCCTCTCAGTTACCCATACGCTTGTGGCATGCATTTACACAGCCACATGCACACACAAATACAGACACACCCTAAAAACTAATTCAGGGGAGGAGCCCTGAAACAGCTCTGTTGAGAGAACAAGTCACAAGCATTGAGAGCAGCTCTAAAGATGTAGCTCAGTGGTAGCACACTTGTGTAGCATGCCTAGGGCCCTATGTTTGATCCCACATTGTTGTAAAACCAAAATCCAGCTTCAAGGCGGAAAGAATGAGTGGCTTAGAAGGGAAAGTAAAGGCAAATGTTAGATATCCTGTGAGCAACACTTGAACTTGATGAAAGTGTAACCATGACAAATACTCAGGGTGAGAGAGGTGAGCCAAGGATTTGAAGGGTGTCACAAAGAACAAGAGCCCAGTTAAATCCCTCACTTGTGTGCATTTCCTGCAAATCTAATGGTGATTACACTTTGTACCACCCCCAGTGACCAGGGAGAGGCAGACAAAAGGTGGCAGTGAGCAGGGGCTTGATTAGAGCACAACCCGCTGTCTACCTAGACACCTGCCTATGGAGACAGCTGTAAAAACGGGAAGGTACTCCTCAGGGCATTTGGTGTGGCTGTCCCCAGAAGGCAGCATGGGTCAGTCCATCCAGTAAAGTGATTCCTGCTGTCTGCTTCTGTCATCATCCACAGTGATGGAAGGCAGTATCTCAGTGGGGAAGAGGAGGGTGCTAAATAGTTTAAATGAAAACTTTCAGTTACTGAGACTTCATATGGCAATTACCAGGGTGGATTCATGAGTTTTTATTTGAAAACAAAACCCAAAAAAGGCACTTCCTGACTTTGTTCCCTGAGGACTGATTTGGAAAGCTGTCCTTGGTGGGTCTGGGGCAAGCAGCATATAAGACAGGTGGGACACTGTGGAGGACCTCTGGACCCAGGGAGGACTCCAAGCTTTGAGTAGGCTCCTACTCATTGGAGATGGGCAGCTTTAACCTGACGTTTGTTTTTGCTGTGGTTCTGGGGTTCCAACCTAGAATGCTGGACATTTTGGATAAGGGCCCTACCACAGAGCTATATTCTCAGCCCTGTTTCTACTCTTTATTATGAGAGAGGCACTTGCTAAGTGGCCCAAACTGGCTTTGAGTTCTAGCTCAGGGAAGCCTTGGACTTTTTTATCATCTTGCCTCAGTCTCCCAGGTAGCTGGGATTGCAGGCCTGTGCCACCAGGACCAGCCTGGAGGCTGCATTTGGTGTGATATTGGGAAGGGGTAGATTCATTTGGGCATTTGGTCAAAATGGAGAACCAACCTACACTTGAATAGTGGGCAGATGCCCTGCCTACAACCTCCTGAAGTGAGCCAGGTACCAAGAGCATAACCATGATGGGTTGTCTTGAATCATTACAGCTGCTATTCCACAAAATAGAAGAGCTGCCACAAAACAGAGTATCTGCCCCTTCTGTGTCCAGTTGGTCCATGATCTGAGCATTGTCCCAAGGTAATAGGAGCCTTTCCTTCTGGGAGAGGACGCACTGCACAGCATCTCAAGACTGTCTTTGGCAAGTCTGGGCTTCAAACAGCAGTCTGCCAGTCCACTGGTCCAGAGGTCCCCTGAGTACTGTGAAGCCAGCAAAGCCATATGGCCCTGATTCTAATATTTTTAAATTTTATTTTGTGTATGAGTGTTTTGCCTCTGTGTGTATACCACATGCTTGCCTGGTACCTGTGGAGGTCAGAAGAGGGTGTCAGAGCCCCTGGAACTTGAGTTATATATGGTTTCAAGCCACCATGTGGGTGCTGGAATCAAACTTGAGTCCCCTGCAAGGACAACACATATCCTTACCCACTGAGCTGTGTCTAAAGACCACACTGAGGTGGAAAGAGTTGTCAGCCCTGTTTTTCCTGAGAGAGTGACTGGGAGAACCTGACCTCCTAATCTGACCCTGCATCCCCCCTGCTGAATACCTGCAGTACACGTCCAAACCCGGTGCTCTAGAGAACTGGCCGTCCCTGTGGAGCGCAGGTTCTGGCCCACCTGAGCCCAGGCATCAGCAAATAGGAACTCCACCTTTTAAGAAATTAGTCCTCCAGTCACTCACCACCTGCTTATTTACAAAACAGGAACCTTAAAAGAAGTCAGAGCCTAAGGAAGGAGCACGCCTGACCAGAGCCCTCCTTGTTCCTTACTGCCTTCTCCAGTTTTTAGACAGCTCTTCCCCAGACTGTCATTTAATGGATACCCCTTCTAGCCCCTGCAGGTGGGTTCCATGTCCCGACTGCAAATACTGTTCAAAGATGAACACAGTACACTGGTACTCTGAATTTTTAAGGTTAAAAATGTTTTAAATTGTATTTTGTCTGTGTGCATGGAAGGGTGTCGGGGCAATATGCCACTATGCACATGGAAGCCAGAGGAAAGCTTAAGGGAATTGCTGTTCTTTTCCACCATGTGGGTAGTGTGATTGAATCCAGATTGTCAGGTGTAGGGTAAGCACATTTACCTGCTGAACTACCTCCCAGGCCCCATTATGACACTGACACACATGTGTCACTGTATTTTGTTGTCACTCACTTCACCACCCTTGGTACTGGTCCTCTTCCCTTCCGTTTGCTTCTCTCTGGTATTCCAGACTCTCATTTCTGGTCCACCTGCCCCTTTTAGACCTCTTCCCTGCTCCCATTCCTTGAACCCATCCCCTTTCTACTTTCCCACATGTGTATTTAAATTTGCGTGTGTCGCATATGTGTACATGTGTCTGCCCGCTATGTGTGCCCATGCACTACTATGCATAGGCCAGAGGCAGACGTAGATTCTTTTATTGATTTTCACCTGGTAGTTTGAGGCAAGGTCTCACAGAAGCTGAAGCTCCATGTGTTGGCTAGGTTACCTTGTCAGGGATCTCCCAAAATCATTAGTCTCAGAAAGCTTACCTTGATAGTCAAGTGTCCCCACTGCAAAGGACCCTCTCTACCTAACTAGCATCCTGTCATAAAGAAGCAGGCTGCACAGCAGTTACCAGATACGGGTTTGACGTAACCTTAAATATGTAGCTCCAGCCCAGTGGGCTGCAGTCAGTTACCCATTTGCCGGTGTTACCCCAAAGGCAGCCTTTGAACACCTGGAGCTCAGTCAGTTACCCCAAAGGCAGCCTTTGAACACCTGGAGCTCAGTCAGTTACCCCAAAGGCAGCCTTTGAACACCTGGAGCTCAGTCAGTCAGTTACCCATTTGCCAGTGTTACCCCAAAGGCAGCCTTTGAACACCTGGAGCTCAGTCAGTTACCCCAAAGGCAGCCTTTGAACACCTGGAGCTGGTGAGAGGCAGAACTTCCTGTGGGCTAGGAGAGTCTGACTTTGAAAGGAGACTTCAGGGTGCCGCCTGGGTTGGTTGACAGAATGTACTTGGTGAGGTCGTGGCATGTGACTTTGGGCCTTGGTTCTGCTGTGAAATGGGGAGGCGGGCTGAGGGAGTTTGAGGTGTGGGAAGGTCCCTGGAGAGCAGATGTCAGGGAAAGTATACCCTCATCTCAAGAGCAGGACAAGTTGGGCTTGGCCAGGAGGGACATGTAGAAAGAGGTGAGTGCTGTTTCCAGTTCAGACCAAGCAAGGCCCCTACACTGCAGTTGTCCTTGGTGGTCCTGGTGGGGATTAGGAGGCAGCAGTCCAAGTTAATTTATGCCCAAATAGTAGGGCTAGCACATCTGTCAAGCTGGTGTCCCATCCCACTTGTCCAACTTGTTCCCCCTTTTCTGTTTCTCACCCTGCAGTTATGATTGCCCAAATGTGACACCATTACTTCATAGCACTCAGGCCTGGCCTTCCCATCCCTACTGTGCTGGAGCCTCTTCTAGCACCCCTACCCTCGGCCCTCTATAGCTTTGGTTGGTAGACCTTTATGGGGGTCCTGGCAGCCTTAGGCATTGGTGTGCAGGCCCAGAGAAAGGCTGTCGAGAGGGAACGTCCACCCTGAGGGAAGAACTAGGGATCTGGGTTAGGAACACAGAAATAGTGATCAGTGCCCCACGGGACCAGGCATACACGCTGGCACAACCCGGCAGTTTCTGGGTTAGAGGAACCTTGAAAGGATGAACTGCCCCGGTCCACTCACTAAGCTGGGATCCATTGACAACCTGCCTGTGGACGGTCCCTGCGGGCCCGCCACCTCTGACTTGCCTCCTCCTACCCTTTTGCTTTACAGTGGGCATCCTCATCATGGATGACGATGACGTCCCCAGCTGGCCCCCGACCAAGCTGTCCCCACCCCAGTCCGCGCCTCCTCCTGGGCCCCCTCCCCGGCCAAGGCCACCCGCACCGTACATCTGCAACGAGTGTGGCAAGAGCTTCAGCCACTGGTCGAAGCTGACGCGGCACCAGCGCACGCACACAGGCGAGCGGCCCAACGCCTGTAGCGACTGCGGCAAGACCTTCTCGCAGAGTTCGCACCTGGTGCAGCATCGGCGCATCCACACGGGCGAGAAGCCATACGCCTGCTCCGAGTGCGGCAAGCGCTTTAGCTGGAGTTCCAACCTCATGCAGCACCAGCGTATTCATACGGGCGAGAAGCCCTACACCTGCCCCGACTGCGGCCGCAGCTTCACACAGAGCAAGAGTCTGGCCAAACACCGGCGCTCCCACAGTGGTCTCAAGCCCTTCGTGTGCCCGCGCTGCGGCCGTGGCTTCAGCCAGCCCAAGAGCCTGGCGCGCCATCTGCGGTTGCACCCAGAGCTGTCAGGGCCTGGTGTCGCGGCCAAGGTGCTAGCAGCCAGCGTGCGACGCGCCAAGGCACCCGAAGAGGCAGCAGCGGCAGATGGCGAGATCGCCATCCCAATGGGTGACGGCGAGGGGATCATCGTGGTGGGCGCGCCAGGGGACGGCGCTGCAGCAGCCGCAGCCCTGGCCGGGGTGGGAACGCGAGCAGCAGGGCCGCGGTCGCGGAGGGCACCGGCGCCCAAGCCATATGTGTGCATGGAGTGCGGGAAGGGCTTTGGGCACGGGGCCGGGCTGCTGGCCCACCAGCGCTCTCAGCACGGAGACGGGCTGGGGGCAGCGGGTGGCGAGGAGCCCGCACACATATGCGTGGAGTGTGGTGAAGGCTTTGTGCAGGGTGCTGCCCTGCGGAGGCACAAGAAGATCCATGCAGTTGGCGCACCTTCGGTCTGCAGCAGCTGCGGACAGAGTTTCTATCGGGCGGGCGGGGAGGACGATGGTGAGGACCACTCAGCAGGTGCACTGTGTGCTGAGTGTCGGGGTGCGGAGGCCCGGTAGGGACGGAGGTGCCCGGGGGGTGGGCAGGGCCCCTCGGGCTCGGTGGGGACTACCAGCGAGCAAGATCACGAGGCCCAGGGAGAACCGGACCGAAAGGAGCAGCGGCGTCCCCCCTCCTTCCTTGCCCGGTGCTGTTCCGGGTGTGAGGGGACCTGCAGTCACCAGGGCAGGTTCTCAGGACTGCCCACAGCCTCTCTGCTGACCCGCCCTACCGCCTGGTGGACCAGCCTTCTATAGCTTCCCAGCCTGGGAGCCAGAGACAGTGTGTGAGAGAACTGTGTAGATCAATCAGCATTAGACCCTCAAAGGAGAGGCCATCCCTCGCGACAGGTGTGGGGCCGCGGTGTCGCAAGGAATGGAGGGAATCTTGGCCTTGTGCATCGAGAGGGTCTTCCTTCCCTTCTAGAATTTTCTTTTAATTATACCTTTTGGCCCCTCCCATCCATTAATTTTTCTGCCCCATGGGTCTTTGTCGATTTTCTAGCCCAAGTTGTTCCTCTCCCTCATGGATTTGCAGTAGCAGAGAAGTGAAGTAGCCTCCCTCTCCCAGCACGATCTCATCGAGAGGACAGGGTCCTGTGTGTTTTCTGTCCCGGCGGTGGAAGAAGGGATGTGGGGGGCAATAAATGGCACTATTCAATTGTCCCAGCACTGCCTGGTTCTTGAGTTGGGATAGAGAAGGGAAAGAGGTTAAATGGAGCCATCCCCACTTCAGTGCACACAAGTGACAAGTGCCAGATGAGGCGTGACCATGCTGGGCCCAGAGTGTCTTCTTCCGGTTCCAGGAAAGAGGCCAACGTGCTGAAGAGCACCTTACTGACCTAGTGCAAGGTCTGCTTCTGCTGGGAAAGGGTTCCAGGTGCTCACATCTCCACGGAAAGGTGTAGCTCCCAGAGAACCTCTGCCTTGTGGCTCATGGGCGACCACAGAAATGGCACACCCCTCCCTGGCCCAAGCTCTGGTTACTCGTTAGCCATATATCTGCATTCTCTGCAGAGTGTGCTGTATCTTGGTGACTGCTACTGTTCAGTGAAGGAGGTATCAAAGGAGGGGGATGAATTTGGGGTAGACAGTGTCTCTGGATCCAGCACCTGAATGAGGACAGGATGTTGGCAGTTCCTATGGCATGCTTTGTTCTCAGTGATGATCAGTGCCAGTCCAGTGCATCCCCCAGAGCCCTGCTACAGGGTCAGAAGGGACCTCCAGCTCAATCCTGGTCCTTGTGTTGTGGACTCTGCCAGGGAATACTTTCAGCCTAGTCTAGGGAAGTGAGGGGTGGGCTGTAGGTTTCTTCCAACCATTCCAAGGAGCAGTGAGGCTTCTTGTTAATGGATGTTCTGGGAGGAAGTGTGAGTCCTGAGCATGCCCATCTATGTCCACTTGTCCTTTTCTATTTGAAGGAGAGGGTCAAAAGTGAGGGTCACAGTGGGCAGCTAGTGGGTCAGGGCATGACCACTCTTAGGAAAATGTCTTAGTAATCGTAGGTCAAGAAAACACTCAGGTGGCTGCTGCCCAGCATGGGCGAGTGGCACTTGCCTAGTTTAACTGTTCCAAAGGAGAGGTGGAATTTTGTGTAGGGTAGGCACAGGTTAGTAAAACTTGCAAACCCGTTGGTTCTTTCTGCCAAATATTGCTGACCTTGGCCATTGTTGGAGGCCAGAGATGAAGGGGAGATTCTCTTCTTGTAGGCAGAGATTCCCACCGGGAGACAGAAGAGCTGAAGATCAGTTTCCGCTCTGCTGCTTACCTTCTAGGTTACTCTGGGCAGGTGAATCAACCTCTCTGGCCCTTGGCTTGGCTTTCTCCTCCAGAAGGAGGAGCTTCCCTGTCTCATTATCAGTGGAAGGTGGTCCAAGCCAGCTGTGTGATCATGGGGCTCTGCACCTCTCGCAAGCGATGGCAAGGAGCCGGTGCTTAAATCCTGACTCTGTGCTACCCACCTGGGCCTCGGGTACTGGCTATAGCTCAGTTAATAGAGAATTGACTGAGCTAATGTGTCTGTGCACTTAGGACACGGGGTCCCCTACTCCACCAGTGCCAAGTCAACCTCAGTCTTGTGCGACCCTGCATTGGGTGCTTGGGTAAAGAAAGAAGGCATGCCTTTCTTTGGGACTCATCACCTAGTCCCCAGATGGAGGCTGGACAACCTCAATTTTGTGAAGACAGAGATGGTGACAGTGGAATCAACCCTTGTCATTTGATGTCTGCTCTTGTGCAAGCCCCATGTTTAGTGGTTCTGTGTCCACGATGCTGTGAATTTCTCTAATTTTTTTTTTTTATATTGTGTGCATGCATCATGGCACACATGAGGAAGACAGGAATCACTTCTCTTGAGTCACCACTAGAGTTCCAGGATGGAAATCTGGTGTGACAGGCTTGGCAGCAAGCGTCTTCAAGCACCGAACCATCTAACTTCCTAATTCTGTGTACTTTTCCTGTGCAGCTGCTGCTGCTACAGCCAGCATGGAGGTGAGAGTCTCTCCCAATGTGAAGCAGAACACCCCCTCCCCCACCGAATCCATATCCTCAAACCCACACTCTTCCCTGAGTTGAGTCCCACCTGGTTGTGTGTTACTGAGCATGTGCTATACCTCAGGAGCTCAGTTAAGTTCCAGGAACATGGTGGTGACCTTGATAGCCAGCCAATCTGTGCCCTTGGGAAGCTTGTCCTCTGAGGGGAACGGAGACACACCAGCAAGGTATTACAGTTGCTTAGAGAGGGGCCCTGGGGAGTGTAGAACAGACTTGCGAGAGAAGGAAAGAGCCTCCTCAAGCTCCTCCCGCCCCTATCTGAGTGCACTGTGTATCCAGGAACATCCACAAAGTGCATCTGCTTTCCAGTGTGTCCAGGAGGGTATTTTGAGGGAATATTGATGTGTGGAGACAACCGAGTTTTTTTTTTTTTTTTTTTTTTTTTGGTTTTTCGAGGCAGGGTTTCTCTGTGTATCTCTGGCTGTTCTGGACTCGCTTTGTAGACCAGGCTGGCCTCGAACTCACAGAGATCCGCCTGCCTCTGCCTCCCAAGTGCTGGGATTAAAGGCGTGCGCCACCACCGCCCGGCTGACAACCGAGTTTTATGTTCAAGTAACTTGGGAACATGCAAGATTCAGTTTTTTGCAATACATAGAACAGAGCTTGGCATGTTTTATGATGCCATGTTGCCCCTCCCCTATTTTTATGCCTCTTGGAAGACTTGAAGACGGCACATCCCTCTCCTGCCCAAAACCTTTCTCAGCTAGCCATTCAGCCGAATTCTCTACAGAGCAGGCTGTATGAAGGGGACCATGAGAAAAAGAGGGAGAGCAGGAGCAGGAACAGCTGAGATACAGTATTCAATATTTTCTGAACCTGTTTGCTCACGAAGCCTTCCATTCATACAACATCTTGGGGCTGGCGTGCTAAATTCCGCTGCCGCCTGACACCCGTGCCTTGCCTGTCAGCACCATGGACAGAGGGCCCTGACCTAATTCTCCTCCAATGGAGCCCCCAGCTCAGTCCACAGGCTTCCTAGTCTGTTACCCAACCTATGCCCCACTAGGGAACAGTGTCTCATTTTCCAGCTAAGGAAACAGAGGTCAGCGGAGGCCAAGTGCTGTGTGTGCCTAGGCTGGCTCAATAGACAAATAGCAGATATTAACCATTAGACTCTAACTCCATATACTATGCTTCATTGAAACCAGCCTACAGTGTGTGTGTGTGTGTGTGTGTGTGTGTGTGTGTGTGTGTGTGTTTTTCCCCAGCATTCATTGATTGATTGTGTGCTTGCATTTGCACGTGGTAGTCAGGATAAACTTGCAGGAGTCATTTCCTCTACTTCCACCATGTGGATTCTGGGGATACAATTCAGGTCATCAGGCTTGGAGGCCTTTACCTGCTGAGCCATCTCCTCATCCTATATAGGCTGTTTTGATTGGTGCAGTTACTTGGGCTGATGGGAGCTATGCTGGGAGAATTTGGGCAAAGAATTGATGTTTGGTCTCAGTAAGATTTTTTTTTTTAAATCATAAATACTTGGAGGAAATGCTACTAAATCACTCCTGTAGTAGCTTCAAGAGTCCTTAATATGCATCATCCTTTGGCTTAGTAAAAAAACAGGGCTTTTTTTTTAAGTTAGCATGCAATTTTTAAATATGTATTTTTTGAGACATGGGGTCATGTAGTGCAGGCTAGCCCAGAACCTGATGTGTGGTTGAAGATGACCTTCAAGAGCATCCTGCCTCCAGCTCCCATGCTGAGATTGCAGATGTGTGCTGCTTCATCCAGCTGAAAACAGTGTGTTTCTGGGGCAAGAGAGATGGTTCAGTGGTTAAAAGCACTTCCTGCTCTTGCAAAAGGCCTGGGTTTGGTTCCCAGCACTCACATCAAGCAGCTCACAATTGCTTCTTACTCTAGCTTTCAGGTACCTGATGCCCCATTATGGTCTCTGCACATACACACACACACACACACACACACACACACACACACACACACACACA
>CAJQZJ010032290.1:3564590-3590491 GCA_907164525.1 Lophiomys imhausi
CACACACACACACACACACACACACACACACACACACACACACACACGTTTCACAGTGGCAAATATGTTTGTACTTTGCTCATATTTGTCCTTCCCCTCCCTCTACCTCTCCTTCCACCTATTCCTATGTTCCACCTATTCCTATGGTTTCATACAAATAGTCCCCTTTTGCTCTCATGCCACACACTCACAGAAACACATCTGGTGTTTGCATATGGGAAAATGCTCACTAGAGGGTTTAAAGAATTGCCTTCTCGGGGTCAGTGAGCTAACCTGACAACTTGAGCTCACTCCCTGGGATTCACATGGGGGAAGGAGAGAGCTGCATCCTAAAAGATGTCCCCTGACCTCCACATGTGTGTTGTGGCATACGCATGCCCATGTCCGTGCCTGCACACTCACACACAGTAACGAAATTACTGTCACTGTGAGCACACCCTGTGTACCATCCTTTATTTACACATCTATTGTCGACTAGCATCCATCACCTATTGTTGGTATATTACCTGCCATCAACACACGAACTGTACATCTCCAATGTACCCTGCTTTGTTGCCTCTGTGCCCCTATTACTGGGGATCTAACCCAGGACCTATGCACCCAATGCAAGCACTCTGCCACTGAGCTTCATCCTCTGTCCCCATTCCCCCATCTGTCTTTATCATCACCTCTGTTTCCATCAACTGTGCATTTGTCTGATTGTTTAGAGGGGCCAGTATACATCGCTCCATTTTCCCTCCCACTCACTCTCCCCCTCTCCCTTTTCTTTCCCCTCTATCTTCTCCCTTTCCACCTCTCTTTCTCGCTATTCCCCCTTTCTCTCTCTCTCTCTCTCTCTCTCTCTCTCTCTCTCTCTCTCTCTCCTCCCCCCTCTCTCTCTCTTTCTCTCTCCCCCATCCCAACCTGGCTTCAAACTTGCTACATTAGCTGAGGATAACCTTGAACTTCTGGGCATCCTGCCCCCTAAACTTGAGTGCTGGAATCACAAGCATAAGCCAGATGGTGGGTTTTAAGTGGTGCTAAGGGTAAAAGCCAGAGCTTTATGCATGCTAGGCAGGTACTCCACCAAATAAGCCACCAGTTTCTTTTAATAGCACCCAAACATCTCACTGTATGGAATTAAGGGGTTCAGCTAACTCTTGGTGGATGCAAGTTTGTTCCTGGCTCCCTGATGCTTGCCACTGTAGGAATCTGTGCCCATGAAAGGTGTGTGTGTGTGTGAGTTTGCTTGATTCTGACAGATAAAGCTTTTCATTCCTGACAGATAAAATTAATTTACTGTGCCCTGCAACAGTGCACATAGTGGCTGCTCACCCCTACTCTCCACCCTCTCCAGTGAAGGCATTGTCATGGTGGGCTTGGCCTGATTCTAGGAGGGGAGATCTTAATGTATAGCAGCTATGTGCTTGGAACATTGTAGATGTCACTTCCCTTATCAGTGGACAAAGTGGGCCCAGAGAATCAAGGGACTTAGAGGCTTTTGAGGTGGCACAGTACAGGCAACCTCTGCTAACAGTTTTTCTCATATCTAAAGACCTTACCGGGGCCAGTGAGGTAGTCTAGTAGGTAAAGGTACCTTCAGTAGGAAAGGTGCCTGACTCCAAACCTGACAACTGGAGTTCCATCTCCAGGACCTGCATGTTGGAAGGAGAGAGCTCATGCACAAAAGTAGTCCTCTCGCTTTTTTGTTTGTTTGTTTTTTTTGAGACAGGGTTTCTCTGTGAAGCCCTGACCATCTTGGAACTTGCTCTGCAGACCAGGCTAGCCTCAAACTCAGAGATCCACCTGCCTCTGCCTCCCAGGATTAAAGGTGTGCACCACCACTACCTGGCTAGTCCTCTTACTTTCACATGTACACCGCCCCACCCACCAAACAAAACAAATACCAAAGACGTTGAAAACAGTCCTGGCTGCAGCTTGTCCATCACAGAGTCAATCATGCCAACACAGGCGATCTATCCTTACACAATAGAAAATTCCACCAAAAGAAGTGAAGACACGATACAACTTCCAACATTGATCAGCCTTGCAAAGGACAGACAATCCCAAAGGGCTGTTACTTCCCCATGACAGAATCAGAAATTAGCAGACACCTCCTGACACAGACGGTGTCTGAATCAGTACTTTACAAGGATGAAGGAGAAAGCCATTGCATGCTACTGATGTTTCCATGAATAATGTAAATCAGTGGCTCTCAGGCCTAGGCCAGGGAGACTATGGCCCTAGCAACATCTAGTGACAAGGACAGATGAGTGTTCCTGGCATGTGGTGCGTTGAAGCCAGGCGTGCTTTCCTGCATCCCACAATGTAGAGAAAGCTCCTTAACACAGAAATAGGCAGCCCCAGTGTCAGGTCACCTACCAGAAACAAATGAGAGGAAACTTCCTCTTCTCCAGCTCTTCTCTCCTGGGGCATGGCACTCTACTGCCACCTGGTGTGCATTAAGAGCTCCAGCGCATTCAGGGACTAAACGGAACTGGGAATGTTGTACCTAAGGACTTCTCCTTGAATGCCATAGGAAACCAACCAACCAACCTTCCTTCCTTCCTTCCTTCCTTCCTTCCTTCCTTCCTTCCTTCCCTCCCTCCCTCCCTCCCTGCCTCCCTCCCTCCCTTCCTTCCATTTTTCGAGACAAGGTTTCTCTGCATATCCCTGCTTGTCCGGGTTTACTTTGTGGACCAGGCTAGCCTTGAATTCACAGAGAACTGCCTGTCTCTGTGTCCCCAGTGCTGGGATTTCCACACTCAGCTGCTGCAGGAAACTTCAGTGGCTTTAGCTGCACACACCACTTCACCAATATTCAGGATAAGAAAAGTAACATAAGCTGAGATAAATGCAGAGTGGGGGCTGGAGAGATGGCTCGGTGGTTAAGAGCACTTACTGCTTTTGCACAGGACACCCTGGATTCCAACACCCACATCAGTAGCTCAACGACCTCTTGCAACTCCAGCCTCAGGGGATCAAACACCTTTGTCTTCTGAGGATGCCTGCACTCATGTACACAGCCCCAGACCCAGAAAAGTAAATTCCTTAAAAGAATGTAAAGAATTGGTAACTCTCAGCCTTGCCTCATCCTGGCACCCTGGTCAATGTAATGTTACCATAGTCACTAATGTGAATATGCCCTGTCCTCCCTCTGCAAAGGACAAAGGTGAAAACCAGGAAGCCAACATTTGGGGGCTTAATCTGAGCATGATTATCAGTTGTTTGAGAACCACCAGTTTCAGAGTTTGTCTTGGCTGTGTTGAGGGGGAACTCTTGTGGGGGTGGTTTTGGTTTCCAAGCCTCAGCAGTAGCCAGAGACTAAGCAGCCTAAACTTCTGGGCTCTCCAGAGACAGGCAGGGAAGAAGCTTGAATGCAGAACCCTCGGCCATTGGCTGCTAGGCTTCTTTTACGCAGTGGCTTTGAGAAGAGGTATCACCATTTAAGATTCATTTTATGTGTATGGGCATTTTGCCTGCATGCATGTCTGCATACCAGGCACATGCCTGGTGCTCTTGGAGGCCAGGAAAGGTCAGCAGATCCCCTGGAACAGGAGCTATAGATGACTGTGAGCCACTTCTCACAACTGGGCATCAAACCCAGGTCTTCTAGAAGAGCAGCCAGTGCTCTTAACCACTGAGCCATCTTTCAAGCCTCTTCAGGTTATTTATTTTTGCATCTGTCCTTGTAGCTGTTAGGCTGTGAGGGTGCAAGGCATCTAGTTGTCCATATAACATACATCTGTTGGGGGGGCCATACAAATTGATCACTACCCCATTCTCTACTTTTGAACTTTTAAAAAAATTCATATCACATATCCCAGGCTGGCCTTGAACACTATGTGACTGAAGCTGACTTTAATCTGATTCTCCTGCCTTCCCTGCTGGGTACTGAGGTTATAGGATTATGCTACTACCCCTGGCTAGTAAGTATTAATATGGAACACAAGTATTTGTGGTGGCGGTGTACCCTGTATCTGTACATCAGATGATCGGGGTGACCAACAGTGTTCTAAAAGATTGACATTCCCCCTAGTCCATGGGTGACTACAATGGCCCCTTCCCACCCCCACATTCTCATCCAAGATCATTTCACATTGGCCTAATGTCTCAGTGTTATATGATGTTACACTCTCCTAGGATGTGGGGCATTCTTGCAAAGAAGCCCCAAATAGGGGCAATGCTAATGATATCAGCACAGAGTAAGTGCATACTTCTACTCCTTGGAAAACTTAATATGTCTGAATGGATGCCAGCATGCCATGGCACACGTATAAAGACCAGAGGATAACTAGGGAGCTCAGTTAGGGAGCTCAGTTCTGCCTTTCCCTTGTGTGCATCTTAGAAATCTAATTCGGGCTGGCAGTCTTGGTGACAAGTGCCTGTAGCCACTGCTCTCCCAGAAATAAGCTTTTCATTCTCCTTAGAAGGATTGGGAGGGGAATTAGGCCAGTCGCCTGACTTTTAGGCTTTTTCTTTTTCTTTTTTTTTTTTTCGTTGAAGATAGGGTCTCATTATGTAGGCTCTGTTGTTCTGGAACTCACTCTGTAGACTAGGCTTGCCCTTGAACACACAGAGGTCCGCCTGCCTCTACCTCCCAAGTGCTGGGATTAAAGGCGTATATCTCTACACTGGGCAACTTTTATGCTTTTACAAGGAACAAGCCTAGGACATTCTCAGACTTCAGGAATGCTGTTTGAATTATGGGGCTACAAAAAAAAGAAAGAAAAAAAAAAGGAAAAAGAAAAAGCAGTTTGAGGTGCATAGAAAGGGCTGAATGCTTCCCTGATGCTCCAGGCATGACAATGGCATCCAGGAGATTTACTGGGTTTCAGTGATGGCTTTACCACCTACACTATTGGAATGCTTAGGCATCCTATACCTCAGATTCCTTATCTGTAAGATGGGGAGAAGCTACTTACGTCTTAGGTGTCATGAAGGGCTATAGTGATTTTAAAATGTATGTATGCACCATAGGAGAGCATCAGGGAGATGGTCTAGTGGGGTGGGGGGTGAAAAGTTTATTTTCATGTGTGGCGTGTATGCCTGTACATGTTTTTGAATGTGTGTGTACATGTATGTGGGTCCCCTCACTTGTGTGTGAATGTGTACATGGAGGTCGGAGGCTGATTTTGTGAGGTCATACTCCATTCCTCTCTCCCACCTTGAGGCAGGGACTCTCAGTCAAGCCCAGAGCTTAGGGATATGGAGAGTTTTGCTAGACCCCTCATTTCTGATTCTGGAAGCTGGAAGGCTACCATCCTGGTCTTAGCCCTCTATCCATGTCTTTAAAATTGCATGACAAGAGCGTGTACTGCTGAGCCATCTCTCCAGTCCTGGATGAAGAGCCTCAATAGGACATGGGAAGGAAAGAGAAACAGGGATTACAGGCATGTACCACGAACTACTATGCATGGGTTTCTGTGGTACTAGAGATGAGCCAGGGCTTCCAGCATAGCTCTACCAACTGAGCTGCATGCCAGCCCTCTTATAGTCAGGGTACTTGTCCTATATTCCTGGTAACAAGGCTTAAATCTACTCAATGGATACAAGACAACTTGCAGGTGAACATACTTCTGCATGCCAACTGATGGCTGCTCTTGGCTTTGGAAAGTCAGCCAATTAGGAATGGGTTCACGGATGAACACAGCCTAATGCTAACCAGCCTCCTTTTGAGTGCGTCAGGATGACACCCAGCAGCTCTCAAACTCTGTGGTGGAGCATGTCTTGATACGTGAGCATCAGTCTCCTGCTGTGTCTCTGGCTCAGATGTCGAGTGACCATCTCACCACCCCAACATGAGCATCCGTCTCCTGCTGTGTCTCTGCCTCAGATGTCGAGTGACCGTGTCACCACCCCAACAGGTGTGTGCTTCAATCAGTGCCTGTGTTATCTGAACATGGAGGACAAGGTTGAGACCTTCAATCCTCTCCACCTTTTGAGTATGTGTGTAGGGGCCAGCCTCAGGGATCGTTTCCTCAGGTGCTGCCTACCTTTCTGTTTTGTCTTTTCAGACAGGATCTCTCATTGTCCTGGAATTCTCTAAATAGGCTAGGCTAGCCAGCCAGTGAGCCCCTTGGGATTCTGTATCCTCCATATGATGGATGGTGTTGTCAAGTCGACAGAACCTAAAATCACCTGGGGTCCAGCCTCTGGGGGACTACATTGATCATATTGAGGTAGCGTGCTCATTTGTTGCCACCTTGACACAAGCTGAGATTACCTGAGGAGAGGAAAACTCAGTTGAGAAAGTGCCTCCATCAGATTGGCCTAGGGGCAAGTCTGTGGTACATTTTCTTCATCGGTGATGGATGTGGCAACCTACTGTGGGTAGGGCCACCCCTAGGTATGCGGTCCTGGTTATATATGAAAGCAAACTGATCAAGCCATGGAGAGCAAGCCAGTAAAAGCATTCCTCCATAGCCTCTGCTCCAGTTTGACTCCAGGTTCCTGCCCTGACTTTCCTTAGTCATGGACTACAAAATGGAAACGTTAAATAAAACCCTTTCTCCCCAGGTTGGTTCTGGTCGGTGTTTTATTAAAGCAACCAAAAGCTAACTATGACAGATGGGAAGACTCGCACACCGTGGATGGCACCATTCCCTGATGGTATGAACAGGAAAAGGGAGCTAAGAATATGCGTTCATCCCTCTCTACTTTCTGAGTGTGGATATATGACACGACACCATGTCTTCCCTGCCACAATGGGCAGGCGATCCCTTCTTGAACCACTAGCCCAAATCAACCATTTCTCCCTTCAGTTGATATTGTCAGAATGTTTCTCCATCTTCTAGTGCTGGGATTACAAGCATATGCCAATGCCTATGTGAGAAAGGCTTTTTACATAGGCTCTGTGTGTCCGATTCAGGTC
Organism: Lophiomys imhausi; assembly: GCA_907164525.1. Classification (NCBI taxonomy): domain Eukaryota; kingdom Metazoa; phylum Chordata; class Mammalia; order Rodentia; family Muridae; genus Lophiomys; species Lophiomys imhausi. Next base: position 3,571,444 of record CAJQZJ010032290.1, read on the forward strand.
CTCATGCTTGCATAAGCCCTTTACCAACTGTGCCAGTCCCTGCATCCCATCTCTGCCCTTACACCACAACCCCACTAATCAACATGACCACTTGATGCTTTTTCAAATGCCATGTGTTTATTTTATTCCCACTATAGCCTCTGAAGTGGGACAGACATTTCACGGATACTGAGGTCCTGGGACCTGAGGGGTTGCAGGGGCTCATGCGTTCAATTTTTCCACCAGTTACGGTCATCGTCGTCAAAGGCATACCAGTCGCCATCAATCACCATGTGGGGCTTGGTGAACTGCACCTCCTCCAGCCGCCTTCTCACCTGGGCGTAGAACTGCTGCTTCCACAGGCTGAAAAGAAAGGGGGCTGTCATCTTTGACTTGTTGTTCTCCCTTCCTCAGAGGTCCTGGAAGCCAGATCAGGGGCTACAAACCTTTTTTGAGAACTCTCAACGAGAGCAGCACATTCCCCATAGATCAAAAGGGTTGGGGAAGGGGCTTCCAAGGCCCCATCCCTAAAGGAAGAGGGAGAATCAATTTTCTTTGGAGATGTGGACATTAGCAGGTTGCTCATGACCCAGAGGATGACCCCACACCCATGTGCATATGAGCTGCACCAATTGGAGGCAGTGGGTTATTAAACTAATTAAAATATAGGACAAAGTTGGGAGAGAGGCATGTCAGAGGATCATCCAGAGGGAAGTAGTAGAGGGTGGATATTATAAAAAACATTATATGGATGGGTGAAAATTTCAAAGAATAAACATTTAAGAATATAAAAGGACTGAGGAGATAATTCAATTTATGAAGTACTTGCCATGCAAGCATGAGGAGCTGCTTTCACCCCACATTGAAAACCCAGGCTTTGAGGCTGGAGGGGCAGTACAATCAAGATTACTAGTTGCCTTTCCAGAGGACCTGGGTTCTATCCCCAGCATCTACATTCCGGGTTACAACCATCTTAACTCCAGTCCTAGAAGGTCTGATGCCCTCTTCTGTCCTCCACAGGCATTGTAAACAAGTGGTATATAGATATACATTCAGGCAAACATTCATGGACATAAAATAAAAATAAATATCTAAAATAGAAAAAAAAAAAACAAGCCAGACATGGTGGTGCATGCCTTTAATCTAAATACTCGGGAGGCAGAGACAAGGTGGATCTCTGAGATGGAGGGCAACCTGGTCTACAGTGTGTGTTCCAGGATAGCCAGGCAGGGCTACACACAGAAAACTCTGTCTCGAAAAACCAAAAAAAAAAAAAAAAACCCACCCCAACCCAAACCAAACCCCAAGATGGGCCAGGCATAGTTGGTTGCACACACCTTTAATCTCACAGGTGGATGTCTGAGTTTGAGGCCAGCATGATTCCAGGACAACCAGGACTACACAGCGAGACCATCTCAAACAAAGCAAAAAACAAAATGACAACCCAAAGTCCAAGATGGACAACCATTCTGGGACCTGTTACCAGGTTAGCCTCTAGCCCCGACATGTGCAAGCACACATATGCATGTGAGTCACAGATGCACAAGCATGGGGTGGGGGAGGAGAGAGACAGGGAGTGGCAGAGACACAGATACACACAGAGAGACAAAGACGGACAGAGGCAGAGAGAGAGAGACACACACACAGAGGCAGAAAGACAGACAGGCAGAGACAGACACAGACAGAGCAGGCGAACAGGTGGAGGACAGAGGTCAACGCTGAGTATCTTTCTCCATCTTTCTTCACTTTGAGACAAACTCACCGAACCTAGAACTTACTGAACAGCTAGGTAGGCTGGCTGACCAGTGAACTCCAGATTATGTGGTCCCTGCTTCCCTAGAGCTAGGATTACAGGTGTGGGCACCACAGCTGGCATTTACATGAGTTTTAGGGACCAGAACTCAGGTCCTCAGGCTTGTGAGGGAGGGAAGCACTCTGAAGACTGAGCCATGTCCCCCAAACTGCACCAGTTAAGTCCATACTCACCATGGGGTCTTGTCAAAGACTGCTGTGCCTTGTGGTTCATTGCCACAGTTGGCTCATTTAACCAACATTCTGCCCTTTGGGTTTGTTTGTACATGTAAAGATTGCCAGCCTCACCCAGCCAGAGTTCCCAATCCACCTTTTCCTCCTGCCTGACTTCAATGACACACTCCATCCCTATAGTCACTCCTCAGCCTTTTGCATTTATATCCGTGAGCTAAAACTCGTACTTTGGATAAATCTCATGGCTATTAGCTGGAGAAGTTATGTAACTGACTCATTTCACCATCAGCCTCACCTGGGATGCCAGCCCCATCTTCAGCCAAATTCTTTGTTTTTATTTTTGGAGACATGGTCTTTTTATATAGCACTGCCTGGCCCAGGACATATTAGGGAGGCTAGCCTGGTCTCAAATTTGCAGCAATCCTCCTGCCTCCACTTCCTTAGTGTTGGGACCACAGGCATGCAGCACCTTGCTCAGCACTTCAGTCAAATTACTTTCTTGGATTATAAGTATACTTGAGCATGTAAGATGGGTAAAAATACCTGGCTGCCAAGCTTGACACAACCTGAATTTTATCCCTAGGATGCACAAGATGGAAAGAGAAAACTGACTTTTGTAAGTTGTTCTCTGACTGCCACAAGTATACTCCACGATGTATATAAATAAATGTTAATATTTTTACAAATGTATGTGTGTATGCACCATATACATACAGTGCCTACAGAGGCCATTGGAACATGGAAGAAGGTATCGGAACACCAAAACTTGAGATATAGTTTGTTGTGAGCACCATGTGGGTTCTGGGAGCTGAACTCAGTTCCTTTGCAAGAGCAGCAAATGCTTTCAAGTATTAAGCCATATTTCCAGCCCCATTTTGAACCACTTCATTTAATAATGAGTGGTGGTGTTATTTATCAGAACACAGCAACTCATCAGTGGCTACATTCAATATTTAACATGCATAACAAATCTGTCTATTTTTGATTGAGATAGGGTTTGTCAGTGGTCTGTGCTGTTCTGGAACTCACTATGTAGTCAAGTTATCCTCTTGTCTCAGCCTCATAAGGGCTAGGATTATACACTTGACAAAATTAACCATCTTAACCAGTTTTGGATGTATAAGAGGCATTACACACATGCATACCTTAGTGCAACCACTGTCACTATACATCTCCAGAAATGGCCCATCATCCCAAACTGAAAAAACCTATAGACATTAAACATGAACTCTAAATTTTCCTTTCCCTTTTAAATTATTTTGGCAGTGCTAGGGATGGAACTCAGGACTTTACATATGGTAAGAAAGGATTCTACCCTACTTAAACCTCCAACCTTATTTGTCTCATCCTTTAGCAACCTCCAGTCTTTGAGGAAAGATTTCCCCAGTCTTGAGGAATCTACCATCTAGGAACATGAACAGAGTCCATAATATCTTTTATGACTGACTTATTTAACACAGTCTTGTGTCTTATCCATGTAGGAACATACAACAAACTCCCTTTCTTGAAAAATGCCACTGAAAATATGAATCTACAAATGTCTGTTTTTTTTGAGACAGGGTCTCACTGTGCAACCTTGGCTGTCCTGGAACTCTGTCATTGATTTTCAATTTGTGGGTCATAACCTTCCCCCTTAGCAGGTTACATATCAGATATCCTACATATCACATATTACAATTCATAACAGTAGCAAAATCACAGTTAAGAAGTAGCAATGAAAATAATTTTATGGTTTATTAAGGGTCACAGCATTAGGAAAGGTTGAGAACCACTGCTCTAGGTAAAGATCGTTTCAAAGGCATGATTCCCAATGCTTTCAGTTGCTTCTGCTTCTCCAAGAAACTCTTCAGAGGGTCAGGTTTCCATCTCAGGAGACAATCATTAGGGACTTACCCAATTATCCAGAGATTAGAGGCAGAGTGCAGAAAGGCGGAGCACAGCTTCAACATCCCAGACGTACTGAAGTCATTCTTCACCAGGTTTATGCTAGTCAGGTGCTGGTTGCAAGTGAGGGCCGATGACAGTGCTTCACAGCAGCCGGAAGTCAACATGCAAGCCTCCAGTCTACCGGCGAGCCCAAGGAAGAACCCGTCAGTGATGGATCCTGCCCTCAGTCCACAAGAGTTTCAACCCAATGTTTCAAAAAGGTGTTGGGGGGCTCCACACAGGGCTTGATTTAAGTGCTCTTGGGAAGAGCCTGAACGCTCCCATTTCTAAGTTCTGGCTCTAAGTTCTGGGTACCTCAAAGTATCTTTGTGAAGAATTCCAGTGTTACTGAAGTGGATTAATGGAATGGATTGGGGAGGGATGGGAGAGGGGGAAGGTTTAGAGGTGTGTATATGGGGCCTTGGTTAAAGAACATTATATATTTGTGTGAAAGTGTCTCTGTGAACGGTAATAAAAATATTAGAACTTTATCCTAAGAAGAGCAGCATGCCACAGACGATCATTAATAAGGGGCCCCGGAGCAATCATGTAGCAGTTAAAAGCATTTGCTGCTCTTGCAGAGGACTTGGCTTGGTCTTAAGCACCCACATTAGGTGCTTTACAACCACCAGCAATTCCGGCTCCAGGAGATCCAACTCCTTCTTCTGGTCTCAGAGGGTACAAGCATACATGTGATGCAACTAAGGAAAAGCAGGCACACGTGTGCATACACATGTGTTCACACAATACATTTTAAACAAAAAGAACAAGCAACCATGAAACTGGGCATGGCAGCACACTCCTGTAATTGTCACACTCAAGAGGCTGAGACAGGAGGATCATAAGACCTGGGCCACTTAGGCTACACTGAAAAGACTCTGCCTCAAAGGGAAAAAATCAATTTGTGTGGTATATATCAAAATGTTCTGATACATATATGTATGTATCATATTATATATACATATATAATATCTATGATACATATATATGACACACACGTTTTTTTCGAGACAGGGTTTCTCTATGTAGTCCTGACTGTCCTGGACTCACTTTGTAGACCAGGCTGGCCTTGAACTCAGAGATCCACCTGCCTCTGTCTCTGAAGTGCTGGGATTAAAGGCGTGCACCACCACACCTGACCATTACAGACAGTTTTGAACTGCCATGTGGTTGCTGGGATTTGAACCTGGGGCCTTCAGAAGAGCAGCCAGTGCTCTTAACTGCTGAAGCTATCTCTCCAGCCCCGAATGTTCTGATATTTAAAATATTGTACTCATTTGTTCTGTGTATGCATATCTGGTCATGCTTGCCCATGGCACACGTGTGGAGGTCAGAGGATAACTTACTATAGTTTGTTCTCTCCTTCCACCAGTTGAATATCAGCAGCGGAATTCAGATTGCTAGATGCCTGTTGCTGCTGAGCCATCTCACTGGCCCATATTTTAGTATTAAAAAGTTATTTTTGTGTACTGTGTACGTCTGTGGGAAGTGTATGTCGGTGAGAAATTTGTGTGTGTGTGTGTGTGTGTGTGTGTGTGTGTGTGTATGTGCGTGCATGTGTGCGTGCATGCATTAGCATCTCACAGAACTCACAATGGAGCTTGATATGCCAGTCTGGGCTGAAGGTGATCCTCCTACTTCATTCTCTTGTGTGCTGGAATTACAGGTGTGAGCCACCACACTCTGGTGTAGCAGGCTCCCAGGCAGGCAAGATGGTGACTAAAGTCTTAATCACTGCTGAAACTGGTTGCTTTGTGTTCACTCTTCCTGCTAGATTCTGTGTGCTACATCTCCAAGGTATTAATTGTTTCTGTATTTCTAGCACCCTCCACCCCCCACCCTGCCTAGCACAGACAGGAAGTTCAATGAGTATCTATCTGAAGGCTCTCCATTTGTAGATCATGTGACACTGAGACCCATGACTACACCAAGGTAAATACTGTCCAACTTTATGAAGTTGTTAACATCCCAGCACCACCCTGGTTTCATGCTCAGGCCCTCCCAATTCCTCTGAGCTCAGCCCCTCAAAGGAGTGACCCCAAGAAGTTACCCGAGTCTCCTCAGGGAGCTGTCATTTTGCTTCAGTCCCTCACACAGGACTATGACTCCTTTGTCACCCAGGGCGTTGTTACCGAGATCCAAGCTCTTTAAGTGTTTGTTCTGTGTGATCACACAGGCCAGATCCCTGCAGCAGTCCCCTGTGAGGTGGCAGTTCACTAGTCTGCAAGAGACACGGGAGATCACGTCTTCAGTGGGAAGAACTACAGTGGGAGTAACATTCAGAAACCTTCATAACTGCCTTTATTTACTTCTAAGAGAATGTCTTGGGGTCAGCTGGTGACTTGTTGGATAAAGGTACTTGCCACCAAGACTGATAATGACCCTAGTTTGGTCTGCTGGACCCATATGGTCGAAGGTAAGAACTTTTTCCTGCAAATTGTCCTCTGACCTCTGTGTGATCACTGTGACACATGCAGACCCTCACTCCAAATAAGAAAACAAGCAAAATGTAACTTAGAGAAAGAAGGTATTTATTCTGTGTGAGTTGTACTCATGTGTGCATATGTGTATGTGGGCATGGGGGTAGTGACACCTCTCTCTCTCTCTGTGTGTGTAGACCAGAGATCGACACCAAATGTACCCCTCTATTTCTGTGTTCTTTAAGCTTGTCCATTTACAGGGATTTGCTGGCCATTGAGCCCCGAGACTCACTTAGCCCCCCTCCTCTAGTAGTGTTGGGGTTACGTGTTGGAGGGTTTTACCCAGATTCTGTGATTCTGAATGCGGATATTCATGCTCACTCAGCAAGCCCTGTATCCACGAAGCCACCTCTCCAGCCCCAAGAGATGACCTTTCTATCTATTCCCGTGAATGGTGTAGAGGGTGTTACATTAACCTGGGAGAGGGATGGTAGCGGAGGGGAAGATGCCAGTGGATGAATGGAGCCATCTTTGGAAAAATGATTGTATGCCAAAGCTTGAGTCTCACCTACAAAAGGAGCTGAGCTTGTCCACAGGCAAGGACTGAGTAAGTTGTTGGAAGGACACCAGGACAGAGAGGAAAGGAGGCAGAAACTCCCATAATACCAACAGACTCTGGGATTTCCAAAGGGGTGGGTCCTTGTGCTTCTGTTTCCAGGCAGAGTGGGGTGAATGGGATGGAGTGACACCATATTTAACAGCTGGATTTTTTTTTTCTGGTCAGAGTCTCCCTATACAGCCCTTGCTGTCCTGGAACTCACTATGTAGAGTCCAGGCTGGCCACCAAGATCCTCCCCTCCTGTCTCTGCCTCCTGAATGCTGGGATTAAATGAATCTGCCACTGTGCCTGGCTGCTTATTTGAGTATGTAATTCAAAGGTCTTCAAAGATCAGAAACGTGGACATCTCTGAATGTGAAATTTAGTATCATCATGAAGCCTATAAGGAAAAAATCCCACATCTGACCTTATGTGACAGGTCACTGCTATAACATCTGCAACTTAAAGCTTTGTGTAAAGTCACCTTTACACTCTATATGTAAGGCATGTATTAAATATAAATCCACTTTACATTTAGATTTGGGCTCCAACCCCCAGGGCTGGGGGTGTGGCTCAGTGGTGGAGCTCCTGCCTAGAATCCCCCAGTGAGGGGCTGGGGGTGTGGCTCAGTGGTGGAGTCCCTGCCTAGAATCCCCCAGTGAGGGGTTGGGGGCGTGGCTCAGTGGTGGAGCCCCTGCCTAGAATCCCCCAGTGAGGGGCTGGGGGTGTGGCTCAGTGGTGGAGCCTCTTCCTAGAATCCCCCAGTGAGGGGCTGGGGGTGTGGCTCAGTGGTGGAGTACATATGCAAGAATCTTGGTTCCATCCTGGAGTACTACAAACAGAACCATCACCGCCACCACCTCCTCCTCTAACCACGTCTCTGAAGAAATGAACAGATTTTAGGAATCAAGGATGACTTAGAACTCATAATCCTGCCTTGGGGCTCCTGTTCATAGTAATACCTTCCTTCCCTCAATCTGTGCACTCAACACATCACTATTTAGTGTAATTCCCAGAAGGATGAGCACTTGACCTTAAAAATAGTTTTTGATTCTCATATCTCCTTGTCTATCTCTCTTGCTTTCTAGAAACCTGGGCAGTAGAGATGACCCTTAACCCCACACTCTCTACTCACTCCAGTTCTTTGAGGTGACAAGTCGGCTCCTTTATAGCGTCACACAGAAGCTTCAACCCACCATCCTCCATGGGGTTCATGGTCAGGTTCAGGTGTGTCATCTTTTTGTTGTTCATAAGCATCAATGCCAGAAAGCCGTAGGCGTTCCCTTTGAGGTTGCAGTGTCTCAGTCTATAGGGACACAAATGGGAAGAGGAGGGTTACTGCTGTTCTTTCCCATGGCCTTGGATAAGAGACTCCTCTCAGCCTCAGTTTACTCTTCTGTAGGATGGGGCTTGTATTTATATTGACCATTGCTGTCAGCCTTAAGTGGTGGTTGATTAAAGAATTTGGCAGCTTTTGGAATAGTTACTAGCAATAGAGTTTTAACTCTGACCAGGCTGATGAGATGGCTTAGCAGATCAAAGAGCTTTCTCCCAAGCCTGAGAACGTCAACTCGTTTATTCTCTGGGAGTTCCATGGTGGAAGAAGATAACCGACTCCTACCTTCTCTCCCACCCATATGCATGCTGTGCAGGTGCACACAGAGGCAGGCAGACAGACAGAAACACCTTCTATTTCTCCTGTATTTTTAATAGAATTTTTAAAAATTTAAATGATATTTTAGTGTGTGTGTGTGTGTCCACACATATGCTGCATGAATGGAGGTCAGAGGATAACTGGTGGAAGTTGGCTCTCTCCATCATGCAGGTCCCAGGGATCAATATCAGATTCCTAAGCTTGGCAGCCAGTGTCTTTACCTGCTAAGCCATCTTGCCAGCCCTATTTTATATTTTTGAGACAGGTCTTCAGTAGGCCAGGCTGGCTAGGAACTCATTTTGTAGATGGGAATAACCTAGAATTCCTGCTTTGTTGTCCTGACAATTGTAGTTACAAGTAAGTACCACCTCACCCAGCTAAAGTTATATTCTTTAACAGACTTCCTGGCTTATGTGTTTTCTTTTTTTTTTTTTGGTTTTTCGAGACAGGGTTTCTCTGTATAACAGCTCTGGCTGTCCTAGACTCACATTGTAGACCAGGCTGGCCTCGAACTCACAGAGATCCGCCTACCTCTGCCTCCCAAGTGCTGGGATTAAAGGCGTGCACCACCAACGCCTGGCTGCTTATGTGTTTTCAAATGACATTTATCGCCAACTTTGTCAGCATCATCAGTGAGTGCATGGCACAGGGAATGTAGGAATGAAACGTCAGTTGTCCCACATCACATGCCTTATTCAACGAAGTTATTCATGGACTAATTGTTTAAAAGAAATGAACAAGAAGCAGCACCCCCCCACCAGAGTAAGCAGATTACATTAATGTGAGCCCTCTGTCAGACATAAGATTTATGGTTGAAGATAACTTAGCAGTTTTAAAACATTTATATGGAACTACTGTCACCTAGCAGCCAAGGCTGTTCCTATTGCAGTCTGCCTGTGTGGGGTGTCTAGGAGACTCCAGATGTATTGGTGGCCTTAGCCCTGAGTCAACTATATTACATCTCCCTAAAAAAAAATACTTTCATAGATGCATGTTCATGGATGCATGTGTGTTGAAGGCCATTGGGTTGTTCCCTCATGAGCCACCTACTTCCATTTTTAAAGATTTTTAGTTTACATGTATTTGTATGCATGTATGTACATGTATTGTGTGTGTGTGCAGTGCCCTTGGAGGCCAAAGAGGGCCTGAGATTCCTGAAACTGCAGTTGTGGACGGTTGTGAGCCATCACTTGGGGGCTGGGAACTGAACCTAGGTCTTCTACAAAATCAGCAAATGTTCTTAACTGCCGAGCCATATTCTCCAGGCCAATCCTATCTGGTTTTGCTTAAGCTTTCTAATTGGTTGCTGATTCAGACAGGCATGTGCTGGTCCCCTGCTCCCCAGCACTGAGTTTATAATGGCACACTCACCAACCATTTGGCTTTTTAATTGTGAGTTCAGGGGATCCGAACTGAGGTCCTCTTACTTCATTGGCTGGATATCAGGCCCTTTACCACTGAGTTGTTTGCCCAGCTTCCCCGAAAATCTCACTGAATTCTCACACACAGATTTTTACCATATGCCTTTCCAACTCTGTATTACCAATAACTATTTGTTGTCTGGCAAGATGGTTCAGTGGGTATAAGTGCCTACCACAAGCATGACCACCCGAGTTCAATTCCTGGGACCCTCATGGTGGGAGGAGATAACCTCCTCCAGAAGAGTGATATGGCGTGTTTGCCCCCTACATATACATGCATGATAAATATAAAATTAAAAGCCTAATACTGTTTGCCTAATACGTACAATCCCTCCCTGCACCATCTGTGGATTTTATATTTGTAAGTTTTCCCATCTGGTAAAACTTACTGCTAACTTGCAAAAATCAACACTGAAGGCATTATTGGGTCATTTAGGACACATGCACAATCAGACACACGTCAATCTCCAGCCCCACATTCTGTTCCTGGTGGAGGTGGGACTTGTTTCAAATCTCACACTGACTGAAATCGTCTTGGGGTATGTAGTTAGGGTTGACTAAATGGCCCCAGGCTGGTCTGGGAGCTAGTTTTGAGTTGGTAGGGTGCTTGCCAAGTGGGCATGAAGCCTTGGGTTTCAACTCCAGCACCACATAAAAGTCAGTATGTTGGTGCATGCCTGTAACCCCAGCTCTCTGCAGGTGGATACATGGGGATAAGGAGGTTCAAGGTCATCTCTGGTTACTTAGTTAATTTGAAGCTACTCTGGACCACATAAGATCCTGGTATCAATCTCAGGCTGGAGGGATGGCTCAGCAGGTAGAGTGCTTGGTATACAATTGTCAGGACCCATGTCTGGATACCTGGAATCCGGCATATATCTGCTATCCCTGACTCCTAATGGAAGATGGGAGTTGAAGAATGCCCAGAAGCTAGAATACTGGCTGATGGTGTCTTCCTCAATGGATCTCCACCACCTAATTACATGGAAGCAGAGTCTCTTACTTGAACCTAGAGCTTGTTGATTTGGGTAGTCTGGCATAGGGAGTGGCTAAAAACAAGGAGACCCATCTCAAGAAGGTGAAAGGTGGGAAACAACAGCTGAGGCTGTCCTCAGCATGGCATTCACATGTCTGTACTCACATGGTCTCACATGGATGTTCACCTCCCCAATACACTCACACCCTAGCTAAAAATCGATGTGCAATATTGCTAAGCACCAGGAGGCTACGATTTCTCCAAAGACATGTTAGATAACGCTTGTTCAGGCACAAGCCACAGCAGAAGTCGTTTAAATTCAGTGTTAATGAATCAACAGTAGATGTTAAAGAAAGCATCGTTATGTCAAAAACCACAAAAATATGTCTGAGTTGAGTGGTTGATGAAAGTATGATCAAAGGCTGCCAGAAGAAAACCCTGTGTCACCAGGAGTGACAGCTCTGAGCTGGTCAGTCAAGGCCACTTATAGAATACAGCTCTACTATATCTGAAGGAACCCTTTCCACTCCAAGAAAATGAAGATGGAGAGGTAGGATTTCCAACGGTAGAGGAAAACAAGGAAACAACAGGGACAGGACTCAGCACAGATGGCTACCCACAGGCCTAGGCTCTACACCTACACATTTTAACAAATCCTGCATCAGAAATGAGAAAGATACCATGCCTGAAAACAGTAAACATGTACACAGTTTTTTTTCCTTCTGGTCCATATTCAGTGACAGAATATAACAACTATGTGCCATTTATACTTCACCAGTATTGAGAGATTTAGAGTATGTGGGGAATGTGTGTAGGTTTATTTGCAAATACACCATTTTACATCAAAATAAAACACACACCCACAAAGCTTGAGATCATTGGGTGAAGTTGTTTGCCCTGCAGGCCTGAGGACCTGAGTTTGCATCTCAGGTGTCCATGTAAATGCAGGTCAGACTTTGACTCTCCTATAATCTCAGTGGCTGTGAGGCAGAGACAGGACAGCCACTGAGCTAGCTAACTAGTCTACATGAATTATCAAGCTGGGTTCAAATGAGAGACTCTACCTTAATCTATTAGATGGACAGCAATTGAAGAAAGACACCTGCACACACATTTACACATGCATCTGTACCCACACACACCTGAATATATGCATACATCATCTTAAACCCCCCATATATACACAAATTAAAAAACAAAGGTTGCATGTAGAAAATATCTTGAGGGCCAGTGAGATGGCTCGGTGGGTAGAGGCACTTGCAGCCAAGCCTAATGATGATTTGAGTTTGATTCCTGGGACCCACAGGGTGGAAGGAGAGAACCAACCCCTGCCATTTGCCCTCTGCCCTGCACGTGTGTGTACTGAGGCATTCCTCCCAACCCCATACATAGATAATGCAATAAAAGCCCAGAGTCATCTTAGAAACACATACACAAGTAGCAATAGCAAAAAGTTTTCCACACTAATGAGGGCTACAAGAACCAGAGCCTTCTACATACTGGGTGTGGTGGGTTGAATATGAAATGCCCCCCCATCCCCCAGATTGTGTTTGAACGCGTGGTTCCCAGTTGGTGTTGCTTTTTAGGGAGGTTGTGGAACCATTACGAGGCAGAGCCTGAGTGGAGGAGGGATGTCACTGGGGGTGGGCTGTGAAGGTTTACAGTCTCATCTCACTTCCTGTTCTCTCTGCTTCCTATGTGTATGAAAATGTGCTCAGCAGCTTCCTGTTCCTGCTATTTTGTTTTTCCCGACTGTTACCAAGCCTTCCCCACCACAGTAGAATCTGTCCCTCTGAAAACACAAACTAAGACAAACCCCTTTCTAAAGTTGTTTTTTTTTTTTTTTTTGGTCAGGATGTTGCATCATGGCCATAGGAAAGTAATAAATACTCTCGGGGGGTGCTGTTCCTACCACAAACCATCACTCTGATCCCCACACTCCACCCCCATCACTCCCTTTAGAACTGACACCCCTATGAGTCTGAAAGCTGTGATGTCCTCCCAAAGAAATGAACCAGACTCACATCAGCCGCTGAAGAGCGCACTCTGGACGTCTCACGAGCTGACACAGCTGTCTCACTTCTTCAGTACTGAGGCTGTTGTTCGACAGGCAGAGGTGAGTCAAGTTCCGGTTGCTGAAAAGGGCTGAGGTCAGAATGTGGCAGCTGGCAGGCGTGAGGTCACAGTCGTCCAGTCTGCAGGGAGAGACCCCCCCCCCCAAAAAAAACACGAGGAAATAATGAGGGTCATTCTTAAGTTTTACCTCCTCCAAACTTGCACACCAATGTTTACCACGGCACTACTTCACAACAGCTAAACCATGGAACCAACCAAAGTGTCCAGCAACAGAGGAGTCAGTATGGAAAATGTATATGCAGTTAATGGAATGTTTTCCAGCCATAAAGAAAAATGAAGATATGTCATTTGCAGGGAAATGGAGGCAATCAGAGACAGGCACCTTGAGGGAATTAAGCCAATTTCATTTGTGGTTCCTAGATTTAAAACTTTTAAATTATTTAAAATATTTATGTGTATGTATGCATGTCTGTCTGTATCTATGTGGATGTTGTATGGGTGCCCAAGGAGACCGGAAGAGGGCATTAGATTCTCTGGAGCTAGAGTTCAGGTGATAGAGAAATGCTCAATATGGGTATCGGGAACTCTGGAAGAGCAATACGTGATCAATAACTGCTGAGCCAGTTCTCTAGCCTCACTCTTTTTAAAATTACACTTTATTGTATGCATGTATGGGGGCACTGTGTGTGTGTGTGCACGAGTATGCATGTGTTAGAAGACAACTGACTCAGTTTACTCCTTTTACCATGTGGGTTCAAGAACTAGGCTAAGATCACCAAGGCTTGGTTGAATTTGTCTAGGAGAATAAAGGGGAATAGTGGGTGGGGATATGGGTGAGAAAAAAAGAGAATGTGGGTATATGGGTGTATGAGTGTGAATATGCTGAACATACAGTATATACATGATTGGGGTCTGGGGGATGGGTCAACGGTTAAGAGAGCTTGAGTACAGTACCCAGAACACATATTGGATGTTTCACAACCACCTATAACTCCAGCTCCTGTGGATCTGATGCCCTCTTCTGTCCTCTTTAGGTACTGCACAATGTGCAGATACCTACAAAATAATTATCTTAGTAGCACACATACAAAAAACAACAACAAAATATTTTCCTTCTCCTCCTCTCATTTCTTACAAGGTTTTGCCTTTGTGTGGGCACATGCAGAAAAAGTTAATTATTTTGGGTGTCATTTTAGAAAGAATTCATTAAATTATTTACTTAGTATTTATATTTAATTGGTTGGTGGTGTTATCGTTAACCCACTATTATAAATGAGCACACAGAGACACCTAAGGATTTTAACAAGCCTTGGCCTGAATTGAGCAATCTTGGCCCATCTAAGCTAGCCCTTAATGTGACTCATATATACATATGTCCCCTGGGCTACTATTCCCCACGCTATGCCGATGTTCCAGGCCACTTGGAATGACGTTCTTTTCTCTAACCCATGGCTTGTGTCCTCCTTCCTGTTCCAGCTGCTTGTCTTGGAGTCGTCTTCTTCCCATAAACTTCTGTACTTCAAAAGCCCGCACCTTAGTCCTGCCTACCTCTGTCTTTGCCCAATCTCAGGCCTCAGCATTTATTCAACCAATCAGGGACAATGATTAGAAAACAATATAAGAGACAGCAAGCAGCACCAATTAATTAACATTTAGAATGTATAACATCACTCCATCAATTCCCTCTTTTTGTCTAATAAAAAGGCTTATTTTTTTACTCATATAGTAAAAACAATAAGAACAAATATTAAACAATCAAGAAAACCATACATAAAAGTTACATGCATAATGTTTAGCCTATTTGTATCAGGCAATCTTGAAGAAAGAATATTATTTTGATGTGTCTAAAGTTCTGAACCTAAATATTTTCCATCATATTTTACATTTATAAACCTAAATATTTTGTTTATATTTGAAAATATCCTCTTAAATCCTAAACAACTCAAGTTCATTTGAAATTTTATAACTATTATGCCTTCAACCCCATCAAAGACATAAGAAGGGATAAAGTTATTATTTGAGTGAGTAGGAAGCATAGAAGATCAGCTTCAAAAAAGAAAAATGACAGTTTGCTGCCTAGACAGTCCCAAATTTCTCTCGATATTGTTGCAGCATCATCTTCAGCCTTCTGGCCAAGCATTTATCACAGATTAAATTGTGCACAAGAAATAAGGATTTTCCCACTCTGTCTCTGCAGAATCAGGCCATTGGCTTACCTGCATGTAAGTTATGGTCCATCTTTGGACTGTATATAGTCTGTTGAGAGCAGGGGCATTTTTGCCCAGTAGGAATTATCTCCTCATGGGAGATTTCTTTTTGATGCTCATTGCCTCCTTCCAAGTAAATGAGAGCTGTCAGGAGCTGACTGTCTTAAGTCAAACAATTCTTAAAATAATATCTTTCAATGCAATTTTCTGTATGCCTCTGAGTGTTTTAAAGACATCTATCTATCTGTCTGTCTATCTATCTATCTATCTATCTGTCTATCTATTATCTACCTACCTATGTTTGAACAAGTAAACTATATTTTTAACCATTTACCATTATTTATTACTAAGCAGAAACTTACATAGTAAACTTCAAGGGAAAAAAATGTGTCATTTTAAATTCTATACTGTCTTTAGGAAGCAGGCTTATCTTAGCAGGGTTCCTGCCCTGACTTTATTGTTTAAACCAGGCTGGTCTAGAATTTAGAGATCTGCCTGTTTCTTCCTCCAGTGTGATGGGATTAAGGGCATGGTGCCATTACCTCCCTGTTCAAATATTTCACTTAAATTCCAGATAATAGAAACTCTGTAGTTCAGAGAGTAACTCTGAATTGCAGTGACAATTCTAAATCTGTCCAAAATCCTTAAAAAAATCTCTCATGTTTTAGCAATGCCAAACCAGAAAAATATCCCTTCTACCTCCCAATATAGGGAAAATCAAAAGACATCAAATTAAAAACAAGCAAAGAAATAACATTCCAAAAGTCTTGGTCTAACCATGCCATTCCATGTTGCAATTAAAGCTCTGTTCATTATTCCTTGGAATCTAGTTTTGGCTGCATTTCAATGGCAGGCTGATCCCAGACATCCCTGTCAAGCACCTAGTAGCCAGGGAGCCCTGAGATGAAGCTGCCATCAATTTTGTCTTATCTATGGGGAGGGCTTCCCTCCTTCCCCCATTATCATTGTTGGTAACTTAGCATTCTATCTATAAACGCTTTCCTTTTCTAATCTTATCCTAGTCCAATCTTTCTCAAAAAGCATACACAGAACCACAATTGTCAGTGTAAAAATCATTTGCATGCTAAGAGAAATAAACTCAATTAAGAATCCAAATATATTGAGACATTATGAATTCCTCCATTTTTAATCTAAGTGGTGAATTCTGCTCCCCAGCTCGTCTAGAAGGCTGCCGGTCTTTTAGTACATAAGGACAGCCTTAGCTCTCCACCTTTGCTACAAGGCAGTAGCTTTTGTTAAGGGAGCCACACCTTTAAAATGTATTTGGGTTCAGTTCCCTGCTCTGTCTAGGAAACTGCCTTTCACCCGGGCCTTCTCATGCTGTAAGCATGGATTCTAATTGCTGTAGTTGGGTGCCATTTGTTGAAAAAATTAAATTACCTTGGATGCCATTTGTAGAATTATTAACCAGTATTTAGATTATATTTAATTGGGCAATAGTGTTAATCCTTAACCCACCATTATAAATGAACACAGATTTTAACAAGCTTTGGCCTGGATTGTGCAATCTTAGCCCGTCTAAGCTAGCTCTTGATTCTATTCTCTAAATATGACCCCTTGGACTGTTAGTCTCCATGATACACTAATGTTCCAGGTCTCATGGAATGAGGTTCTTTTCTCTAACCCATGGCGTGTGTCCTCCTTCCTGCTCCAGCTGCTTGTCTTGGAGGCCTTTACCCTTTCTACTGGAGGTTTCTTCTACTCATAACCTCTCTGCTTCAGAAGTCTGAGCACCGTAGTCCCACCTACTTTTGACTTTGCCCAATCGCAAGCCTCAGCATTTATTCAACCAATCATAGACAATGATTAGAAAATAAAGTAACAGACAGCAAGCAGGACCTATTAATTAACATTTAGAATACATAACATCACCCCATCGGGCACACATGGGCCATGGCACGTATGTGGAAGTCAGGACAACTTGCAGCAGTAGATGATAACTGTTAACTTTGGAACCATCTTTCTAACTTTGCCTCTAGACTTTAGAGGTGACTTGTTCTACTTGGTTCACAGTGTTTGCAGTGAGTTTTAAATTCATAATCTAGAGCTGTCACAGGTGCCAGCATACAGCTCTGAGCAGTGACCATGAATTTAATTTCCAGTTCTGCCCACCAATAACAGTTCATCCATGCATGAAGGACATAGGCTAAAACTGTCTCCTCATTTACCAATTAGACTAAAGGCAGTGGCCATTCCATAGACATGTTTGGAGAAGGGAATAAGGTGGGCACTGACAAGAACTGGTAAATCTCATTACGATTTAAATAATGGTTTCTACAATCACTTCCTCTTTCCTCTCTGGACACAGGACAAATTGGCCAGTAACAACTGACCTTTCCTTTGGATCATTGCTGATAAGAGACACACAGAGCCACTCTGCCCAAGTTTCCATGTAGAAGTAGGTCTATAAAACAACATTACCAGGCTGGTCTCTTCTGTTGGCTCCTTTGTCTCCACAGGAGGTCAGAGTTATCTGGCATTCCAGATGACATTCTGTTAGGACCCTGCTCCTTTTTTTGGCATATGTAGTGGTATGTATGTATGTGTGCTTGTGTGTCTGGATGCACATGTGTGCTTGTGGAGGCCTGAGGTTGACATTGGGCATCTTCTTTGATCAATCTCTATCTTTATATACTGAGGCAGGGTCTCTCACTGAACCAAAAGCTTACCAATTTGTCTAGTCTGACAAGCACTTTGCTCTGGAGATCCTGTCTTGGCCCTCTTAGTGCTGTGTGTAACCCACCAAGCCCATCTGAGACTGACAGGCGTTCTGGTGATTTGAACTCGGGCCATCATGCTTGCGCAGCATGTTCTTTAGGCACAGACTCATCTCCCCAGCACACCTTGCTGATTTTGTGTATGTCTGTCTGCGTGCGCCTGTCTGTCTGTGCCTGTGTCTGGACAAGATCTCATTAGGTAGCTCAGGACTCCCTAAAGCTACATGGCCCAGGCAGACTTCAGACTAGCTATGATCCTCTGTCATAGCCTCCTGGGTGCTGGGCTTGCAGTCACATACAAGGATACCCTGTGCCAACCTTGTACATGCTCTGATTTGGGCTTGACCAAGCAAGAAGGAAGTCATTAGTCACTCAGTGAATGGATACCTCCAACTGTGGAGCTGAGTGTGAACTAAACCATTTGGCTCACGTGGGTGTCATGTTCCAAAGGAGTTTTGTCAGTAGAGAGGTCTTTGGCTGGTTCCCACCGGGCTCCCTTTCAACAAAAGACTGGTGTGATAGAATGAGCCCCGTTTCTCTTATGTCCCAACACCAGGGCATTCCCACACCGCCACAGCTAACATCATTCTGGAGTTAAATATCTGCCACTCCAGCCCATCTCTTGAACATTCCAGATGCAACAGGAAGCAAGACTCACATCAGTTTCTTCAGTGGACACTTGGAGCTACTCAAGGCATCACTGAGGGACTTCATGCTCTCTTCTGACACCTTATTTTTTGCCAGGCTGAGAGATCTTAGGCTCTTGGTTGAATGAAGGAGATTGGAGATCATCACACAACAATTGTGGGTTAGCCCACAGGAATCCAATCTGTAGAGACAGGCAGCACGAGACATTTCCTTGTCCCTCTTGGGTAACCCAGGGTAACATACTCTCCACTCAGCTCCTTAGGAACTGGAAGTGTCTGCTTGAGAAAATAGCTTTACTCTTTTCTCTTTTCCTTATAGTAGCCTGGCCAACACTGTCAACCAGTGTGCCACATCCCCATAGATACAATAGGCTATCTGTATTTACTAAATGAGAGGACATTACTGGGCTGGTGAGAATG
>CAJQZJ010032290.1:3590501-3627068 GCA_907164525.1 Lophiomys imhausi
ATTTACTAAATGAGAGGACATTACTGGGCTGGTGAGAATGTATCTGTGAGTAAAAGTGCTTGACACCAGGACTGAAGCACCGAGTTTGATTCCAGGACCCTCACAGTGGTAGGAGATAACCCATTCCGACAAGTTGTTCTCTGACTACACACATGTGCACGCACACACACACACACGCACGCGCACGCACACACACACACACACACACACACACACACACACACACTTCATAAAATCTAATTCAAAAAACAAAGTGCTAACTCCTCAACATGACTTGATGGAAATGCTTCACAAAGATGGCCTATGTCAGTTCTCATTTAGGAAGTTCACTATAGTTACATAGCCATTCAAAGAAACACCCTGGGGGTTACATGTGACCCGTTCGTTCTGAGACAAGGCCTCATGTAGCTAAGGTTAGCCTCCAAATTGCTAAGTAGCTGAGGGTGATCTTGAACTTCTGTTCCTCCTGCCTCTATCTCTTGAGTGCTGGGATTACAGGTTTGAGCAGGGATGGGGACCAAATCTAGTGCTTCCTGAGTGCCCAGCAAACACTTTACCAATTAAGCTACAGGCTCCAGATTGCACCCCCACCACCACTGAAGACAGGACCTTGCTAGGCAAACCATGTTGGCCTCAAACTTGCCATCCCCAACTCAGCAACAACAGTGCCAGATTGCCAGTGTGTACTACCCTTTCCAGCATGCACTATTTGTTTCTAATCATTTTTACGTTTATTTAATGTGTGGTGTGTGTGTACACATGTGCATGCACACATGTGCCATAATATGCATATGGAGGTTAGAGGACAACTACTGGGAGCCATTTCTCTCTCTCTACCATGTGGGTTCTGGAGATTGAATTTAGGTCACCAGGCTTGGTGGCAAACTACTTTATGCCCTGGGTCATCCTCACTGGTCTTGTTTTTAATTTTCACAATACACTGAAAAAGTGTTTTATTGTGGTGCAATATATATACCTTAAAATCTACTATTTGAAATGCTTAATTTGCTGGCATGTAGCCCATTCCCCCCCCCCAACTTTCCCTATTCCCCCGTCCCCAGCTATAGCATTGCCAAATCACTATTGCTCCCCTTCTCCAGAATTTCACCTCTAATTCTCTAGAGCAGAGGTTCTCAACCTTCATAATGCCTAGGTACAGTTCCTCATGTTGTGGTAACCCCCATAACCATAAAATTATTTTCACTGCTACTTCATAACTGTAAGCTTTCTACTCTTATGAATCTTAATGTAAATATCTGATATGCAGGATATCTGATATGAGACCCTGTGGAAGAGTCATTGGACTCCGAGTGGGGTCCCCACCGAATTTTAAAGAAAAAGTCACACACAGAAATCACAGTTGAAGATCACCTCAGGGTCTCCAGGGAGCAGTTCGGGTGTCTCATAGCTTCGCAGGCTAACTCAATGTCATCATCCTTCATGAGCGTGTTCCCTAGATTGAGGTATTTTAGTTTTCGACTGCTAATAATGGTCATCCAGAGATACCTCAGGCCAGATGCTACCTCTGCGCTCTTAAACCTACAAAAGAGGGAGAGGTAGAGAGAGTGGGAGAGGATACAGTCACAATTAATTATTTATTAATCACATTTAATAACTCTCATCCTCTTACCCTTCCAGCCAGCTCTCAAAGCTGTACCTATTTGCATATGGTTTGTATCTGAGACGTTCTCACACAGCCTATGCTGTGTGATTCTCCTCCCTTCACCTCTCAAGTGCTGGATTACAGCCCTGTGCCACCTCTCCTGTCAGTTCATTCTTTTTTTTTTTGAAATGAAATCTAATTTATTCCCAAGCTGGTCTCAAACTATGTAGCTGAGGGTGACCCTGAACAATTAAAAAATACTCTTAAGAAGATTTCTGTGTGCAGGGCCATTCAGGTGCCCATGGAGACCAGCAGAGACCAGATCCCACTGGATCATGGGAGCTGGAGTCACAGGGCAGGAACTCAACTCCAGTCTTCTGCAAGAGAATCGGCTCTCTTTTAAATTCTGATCTGCTGACCTTGAACTTCAGGTCCACCTGCTACCCAATTGCTAGAATTCTAGGCTTGTGCCCTCACAGAGTTTACATGACACTAGAAGTTGAACTCTGGTTTACTGCATGCGAGACAAGCATCCTACAAAGCCACTTCCCCAGCTCTATTTGCCTTTAGTTTTACAGCATCCCACAATGTACCAGAGGCCCTAGGAACAGGACATTAAAGCAATCTTGCTTTGGAGAGCGCCATCTAGGACAGTGGTTCTCAACCTTCCTAATGCTGCGACCATTTAATACAGCTCCTCATGTTGTAGCGACCCCCAACCATTAAAGAATTCTGTTCCTACTTCATAACTACGTTACCAGTGTTATGAATCCTAATGTAAATATCTGGTATGCAGGATATCTCATCTGTGACCTTGGTGAAAGTCGTTCGACCCCCAAAGGTTGAGAAATGCTGGTCTAGAGGGATATCAGATAACAACAAACAGGGTTTTTGCTTCATTATACTTACTGCCCCTGTTATTTTTTTTCTTGTCAACTTGATAAAGCTAGATCAATTGAGAAAATGCCTTAATCAAATTGGCTTGAACAACTTTTTTTACACTCTTAAAAAAAGATTTCTGTGTATGTGAATTCAGGGGGCCATGGCATGTCTGTAGGGCATCTTTTGAGTAATGACTGATGTGTGAGGGACCAGAGCAACGTGAGCAATGCCACTTCTGGTCAGGTGGTCCTGGATGTGTAAGAAAACAGACTGAGCAAGCCAGTAAGAAGCATTCCTCCATGGCCTCTGCTTCCATTCCTCCCGACTTTCCTCAGGGATGCAATATGGCCTGAGAGTTATGGGATGAAGTAAACACTTTTCTCCCATGTTGCTTTCGATCATTGTCTCCATTGTGATAAACACCATGACCAAAAGAAATTTTGGGAGGGAAGGGTTTATTTCATCTTACAGCGTGTAGTCCATCAAAGGAAGTCAGGGTGGGAACTCAAGGCATGCATCAGCAGCCAAGAACTTGACCATCCCCAAGTTGGATGTCATGTGGATTTTCCAACTTGGGAGGGCAAGTTGAAGAGTGGGATTTTGTCTAAAGTAGAACTGGCATTTATTCTCCCATCCCAAGATCCCTGGCATCGGTAGCAGGCTCAGGTTTTTATTAGTGTTAGAGCATGGGGCTGCCTCTAAAAGATGTTTATTACAACAGACCAGATCCTGCAGCTTAAGGAGAAACATGCCATGCCTTCTGGAGCTCTCACTGGGACAAATAGTTAAGAAGCTGTCTGTGTTGTGACTTGATAGCTCTCAATTGATGGTACCTGGGTTCCCCACGCTCCTTGCCACATATGGTATGCTGAACACTAAATCATGTGATGTGAAACTTCTCATTACTCCTCAAAGTCAAACCTTTCCTTTGTTTTTCGGATTTGGTCCAGAGAGACTTCTCAGAGGGATTTGCTGAGACATATTAACAAAAGGTGCTTTCTGAAGTGGCTCTTTTTGACTCAGCACAACATCCCTCTTTTGATGGTTTGAGCATGCTCTCTCTCTCATTTGGACTCTAAAAAATATTTTAAAGTTTATGTGGGCACATCCACGAGTGTGTGCGCACCACATGCATGCAGGAGCCCATGGAGGTGGCAAAAGAAGGTCAGATTCCCTGGAGCTGAAGTTACACAGGGTATGAGCCTCTGCGTGGTTGCTGGGAGTAGAGCCCGAGTCCTCTGCAAGAGTAGCCAGTGCTCTTTACCAAGCCATGTCTCCAGACCCTCTACCTCATTCTCACTCTTAAGCTGCTCTCCCGTCATTAAAGGGAAACCTCTCCATTTTTAAGGCTCCATCATGTTTAGATCTCTCTATATTGTATTGCTTCTGTAAACTCTGCTCTTCCTTCTACTTCGAGGCCCTTTCCCTCCAGCAAACTACATCTTCTGAAGGGAATCACATGTCCCAGACTGACTGCTGATACTCTGACTATATTTAACAATTAGCTGTTCATATATTTGTAGAGTCAATACAGAGCTACATAAATCACTCACCTTGACCTGTTAGCTCATGTCATATTATTGGCCCCCAGTCCTCCTCTCATATTCTTCCCTTACCAACTCCTACTTATCCTTCAAACTCCAGTCATTAAGCCTGCTCGATAGGTTTATGCACTTCTTTTTTTTTATGAGCTTTTTTAGTCAACTCCAATCCTATGTTTCTGGGAACTTGGTTGATGCAAGTTATCTTTTACAGCACTTATCCTCTCAGGATACATCTCCTCAGGGTTTATAGATAGACCTTGTCTCGCCAGGAGAAGCCATGGGAAAGAGAGCTTGTATCTGGCACTTACGTCAGATTCTGTATATTACAGGATGAACTCTTCAGCTTGAGGCACAGTATCTTCATGGCCCATTCATTCAAGATGCTGTTGCCCAAGTCCAGTTGCTTCAAGTTCTGGTGGGCGCCGAGCACAGAGCAGAAATTCTCCCACCACTCTATGATGAGGGGCTTACAATGTGTTCTGTGACAGTGAGGGAGAAAAAAAAAGTGGTTGAGCAGGTGTATTTGAACATGAGCGAATGCTTCAGCAAGCCCACAGAAGGAAGCCTATGAGAGATCACAAAACCACTGAGGAAATAAAGCCACCTCAGTGGGTGCTGCTGGGTGCTCTACAGGACTACCTTTATGGTCAGCCTCTGTGGATACTTCAATATCCTCTGTGGGCATGCCAGACCCAATCAGAGGACACTTCCGCCCTCCCAGTCACCTGTTGGCTTAAGTTCTAGCTCACTCTAATGGTGAAATGATACAGCTGTGGTTGTGTCATATGCATTAAAAAAGATTTTTAAAATTCTCTTCATGTGCAGTGTGCATACATGCTTACATGTGTGTGTGTGTGTGTGTGTGTGTGCGCGCGCGCGTGCGCGTGTACCTGTGTATGGAAGCCAGAGGGCATCAAGTCTCCCTGGAGCTCGAGTTATAGGCAATTATGAGCCACCCAATGTGATGTTAGGAACCAAATTCAGGTCAACTGGAAGAGCAGCAAGTGCTCACAACTGCTGAGCAATCTCTTTTGCCTGTATTCCTCCCCCCTCTGGAGACATGACATTCCATTTCCATCTTGGAGTAGGGATTACCACTTCTGTTAGTTATGGCAACTAACTGAATAGAACCATATGGGAAAAGCCAGGTAATATGGTAGAATAATGGATAATTCCTAGTAGCAACAAGAGAAGGGTTACAGGACCCTTGATGTAGCAGTCTAGCTCTGGCTTCTTGGGCTCCCTGAGCTGCAAGAGATCTTAGAGGATGCTGGAATGCACATGGAAGTAAATAGATAATTGAAAGCATGAGCTTCATGACACAGCTTCCACGAGGACATTACCTGTGTGAGGGGAAACTTTGCTGTGATGCCTGGCGACTTGAGGTGAAACCCCGATACCTCTGTGGTGGGAGGCCTCATAACTCCTAGTTGTTCTCTGACTTCCATGCATGTTCTGACACACACACACATCACACATGATGAAGAAACATTAAAAAAAACTTAAGTAAAATTGCCCAGAAGTGGATAGTGGAGTGGTGAGGTCACCAGAGACTGGGAAGAGGGGGAAGGAAGTTGGTCAAAGGTCACAAAATCACAATCAAGAGGAACGAAGTTAGATCATCTGCACATTGTGGTTTGATATATGATTATGTAAAGTGTCTGCATGTTACTGTGCACATAAATACAGGTACCTGAGAAGACCAGAGAGGGTGGTGGAACCCATGGACCTGGAGCTGTAAGCAGTTATGAGCCCCCCTACCTGGGTGCTGGGAACCAAACTCTGGTCCTCTGGAAGAACAGAACATGCTCATAATCTCTGAACCCTCTTCTGCCTAGATACTTTCGTTCTTTAATATGTTCATCATTCTGACTATCGGACTTTGGAAACAATGGACCCCAATAAACTGCCAATTTCCCAGGAATCTCATGTTGGGAGAAAGGAAAGGCTGGAGTCTGGTGTCAGCCAGAGGGGAACTTGCTTTCCAGATAGCTATTCCACACAGAGCAGAGCACCTTGTTGGAGAGACTGGAGGCCAGATGATGTGTCAAAGGTGGGCAGGGACCACACACCTGGATCAAAACTACTTAGATGTGCATGTCCCCTGAACCTCCAACTCTATTTTAACTGCACTTCAGGATCCAAAAGATGGACTATGCAGAGGAAGATCAATAGATATCTATTGATCTTTGATCTCTCCCTGTTCCTCTTTCCAATGTAGCCATATCGAACAGATCTCCTTTTTCTGCATTTTATAATTGGACTGTTCTAATTGGCTTATTGGTGGAACCTATAAGTTGGTTCCTCTTGACACCTCTACCTCCTGAGTTCTAGGCTTGTAGGTGTGTACCACAATGTACCCAGTCTATGTAGTGCTGGGATTGAACCTCAGGCTTCATTCATGCTAGGCAAATACCCTACCGACAGCTCCGCAATATCTCCAGTGTGGGACTCGGTGTTTTAAATGGGCTTATCCACTAGATAACGACAAACCACACTCAGGTCAGTTCCCATTAGTAAGTGAATAATCCTTTAAGAGCCATCTGGTACCCTGAATGTTTCTGAAACTCATACCTGGGCCCAGTAACATACAAAAATTGCTAACTGGCTTAGGATACAAATCACCTGATACTCACTTCTCGGGAGCAACAGGGCACAGCTCAGGAGTCTTGTCCACCAAGAAGATGTCTCTGACATCCACCCGGATGGCATTCAAATTCTGACAGTGCTGAAGACAGTAGGCGTACACCAGCAAGTCCATCTTGTGGTTAACCAGAAGCCACACTTCTTGGAAGCTGTTCAGAGACAAGCGAACAAATTCTTCATCCTGAGACTCAAAGAGATAGTAGAAGGCATCCAGGACATCCACTGGGCTGGTGGTGTTGACCTGCTTCCCTAGCAGAAAGATGCAATGTTGGAGCTTTTGCTTCACAGATGGAGACAGGGGACATCCAAACAGAACCTCTAGGGTCCTCATGGTGTCCTTGTTCATGAGGCCAAATAAGAAACGCTTCATCCTGAAGAGGTGAGTATGGTCGGTTCCCTTCAGCTCCGGGATGCTCCTTTGATTTTTAATGAAGGAAAAATAGTCCCATTCCTCCAGCCCTTCTAAAACATAGTATAAGGCAGCACAGAAATCCTGCAGGCTGAGGTGGTAGAAAACATAACACTGTTCACTGCTGTTGTCAACCTGGAGAAGGATGTTCATGTGAAAAAGGGCTGAAATCTCAGACTCCTTTAGGCCATGGGTCCTAAGATCATCTTCATAGAACACCGACCTCATGTTCCACACTCCCTCAACGGCCATCCTGCACAGACCCATTAGGGTAAGTCGCTCTTCCTGACTGAGACAGATCTGGAAAGGATCTCTCTGGGTGAGCTGGTGGAACACCAAGGTAGCATACAAAGTGGTGAGAGTCTGGCAGGCCGGGGTGGGGCTCTTTCCCGATTTCTCCTGCAGCTGCAGAGCCTCGCAGACCAGTGAGCATACGGAGGGGACCTGACATTGGTCAAAAAGCTGGTGATTGTCTATCACAGAGTGGAAGACTTGCATTCTTTGATGGTTACCAGGGATGTTCTTGAGGACTAGCTGATTCCTCTTTGCTGCAGACAGTCCTTCAACCAGTATGTAGACGGGAGATACCACCATTGACTTGAGCTTTTCTAAGCTTGTGTCTCTGGTGG
Organism: Lophiomys imhausi; assembly: GCA_907164525.1. Classification (NCBI taxonomy): domain Eukaryota; kingdom Metazoa; phylum Chordata; class Mammalia; order Rodentia; family Muridae; genus Lophiomys; species Lophiomys imhausi. Next base: position 3,598,215 of record CAJQZJ010032290.1, read on the forward strand.
TGATGATGAGAAAGGACTCAGGTAGGAGGGCCTTCATCAGGAGGCTGTACATCAGGATGTTTATGGGCTGTTCATCTTTCCAGTCTTCAGAGAGTCTCATGTCCTCATGAAGGACAGAGTCCAGATCATCAAAACCATCCATGACAAACAAGAGTTTTTCTGGTTGGGACATGATCTTTGTCACTGGAGCCTGGGAGTCTGGCCACTCCTTGGCAATCAACTGTGCCAAACTGCTCTTCTCTGTCTGCCTTATTTCTCTGACAGACAAAAAGATTACATAGGACATGTCTTGGTAGAGTTTACCCTGTGCCCAGCCCAGCATGATACTTCTGGCCAAAGCTGACTTCCCAACTCCTGGTCTTCCATGTAGGATAACAGTGTGAGGCCAGAAGACTTTCTGGTATGGTTTAAAAGCATCACACAATACTTTCATCTCTGAGTTGTCAGAGTGTACATCCACACTCATGTCAAATTTAGTTATCACGTGGGCCTTGTAATGTTGTAGGTCACCTCCATGGTATGAAGTCAGATAAGAGAGGACAGAACAAAAATGGAAACAAAATTTGAACAAAATCTCTTTAGTGAAACCGGCATGCATATCTGAACAATGAGTATAATTAACAATGGCCTAAAATATCTCAAGTAGATGGGAAGAGTCTGAATGGACGTTTAGTAAGAAACGATAGAAGTTTAAGATGATGAATATGATGACTTTAATTGATCACTTCTATATGCATAGTGTGTCAAAATGTGTTGTACTGAACACGTACAGATATGTGTCAACACATACACATGCTTTCTCTTTCTTTGGTTCTAAGTCAGACAGCTATGTACAATGTTCTACTTCATTACCTGTTTTGAGACAAGAGTCTCATAACTCAGGCTGGCCTCACGTTTGCCACACAGCCAACAATGACTCCTCCTGCCCGCATGCCAATTGCCGGGATTACAAATGTGCACCATCACGTCCGGTTTTATGTGGTGCTGGGGAGACTGAACCTCATGGCTTTATGTATGCTTCAGGGCACTACCAGCTTAGCTGCATTCATAGTTCAGCCTGTGCATTTCTCACGAGATCCAAGTAGACTGAGCTATCTCTAGTCAGTGAGCTGTGGAGACTCGCCTTTCTCCCCATCCCATCTTGCCATTGCTGTGATTATAGGCACATTGCCACCATACCCAATTTTTTTATGCAAGTTCTGGGACATGAAGTCAGGCCGTCATGCATGCAAGACAAGAGCTTCACCTTGAGATCTTAGTCTCTATTTGCTGAATTGGACTGGTGCAGTATCCTTACACTGAACATTAGCCACGCTAATTGGATTCAGGCTTTCATAGAGAGCTGGAAGGCAGCCTGTAGTTTCCAAAACTTCCATATTTAGATTAATTATTATAATTAAATCATCTCAGAGTTAATTGTACTGATGCTCCAGGCTGCTCTTTGATAGCTTCCTAGAAGCCCATACTTATGTGCCTCACTACCCACAGGTGACCCTGATCTCATAACTTCTTTCAGCAGCAGAGTGTTCACTTATGACACTGATCTAAGCCTTGGGCTGTCCTGGAACTTAGAAGGTGACACAAATAATTAAAAAATAGTGATTCATTTAGAATGGATTATTTTTTTGTTTTGATTTTCAAGACAGGGTTTCTCTGTGTAATTCTGGCTGTCCTGGAACTTGCTTTGTAGATGAGGCTGCCTCAAACTCACAGATATCTGCCTGCCTCTGCCTCCTGAGTGCTGGGATTAAAGGCGTGCACCACCACTGCCTTGCTTTACGATGGTCTTTTATTTATTCAGTAAAATGGATGGAAGTGGCAATCGCTGTCAGGTGAAATATGCCAGACTCAGAAATACAAATGCTGCATGTATTGTGGATGCCTGTGTGTATGTGCCTGTGTGTGTCTGCACGTGTGCGTGTGTATGTATGAAGGGAAGAAGAGATCTTAAGTGGTGGAGGAGAAAAGAAGAGGTAAATACAAGTGGCATGAGAGAAGAAGGTGATCTGTTGAGTGAAGAGGACGAGCAACAGGGGCTGGAGGACAGAGGATGGAAGTGGGAGAGGAGGACACATTACAACAAAGTACATGAAAAATGACAGTGAGTCTGAGGATGTGGCTCAGAGTGCTTGCCTTAGCGTGAATGACATACTGGGTTCAACACCTAACACCACAAAAACTGGATGTGGCCACACATACACCTGTAATTCCACTCAACAGGTGGAGGCAGGAGGATGAGGTGTTCAAGATCGTCCTCAAAAACATACGGAGTTGGAGGTCAGCCTGGAATACACGAGGCCCTACCACTCCCTGAGGAACTGTAGGCAGTTAATGGTTGCTAAGAGAGTGAGATTTTCTCCACTAGTGAATCCAATGATAAGGTGCTCATGCTTCTGTAAATAACCTTTCATCCAAGCTTTTGCAGTCTTGTAAACAATCCTGATTAAATGCATTGGGCGACCAAAAACCAAAGTGCAAACTGAGGGGGGGGGGACTCATATGAAACTATCAAAGTGAAACCCATTATGTATATGATAATAAAACCACTAAAGCTAAAAACAAATACAATGAAATCCATGACATTGTATGCTAATTTAAAAAACAATAAAATCTGTAAATTTGGTCAGGGTAGTTGGGTAATCTCAGCTGTGTTTAGAACAAGTCAAATAACCTTGTGCTTGTTGTCTACATTTGCTAGAATTATGGGTTATTTTGAACTTTTCAGAAATTATGACCCAGCATAAATCACATGGAGCCTCATATCTTCATCTGTGATGCTCATCCCCCAGGACCCACAGGGAAGGTTCAGGTGGACACACCAGTGACCCCATCTCTCATCTGAATGCCATACACTGCTTTCACGCAGCCTCCTTATGGGTTGGCCACAAATAAGCATTTTATTCACCTTGTTTACGTGCTCTTGCTGCTTGTGAGGCTTCTGTAAAAGGGAGGGGGAAAGACCATCCAATGTGATTTGCTTGTTCAAAGCAGAGACACCACCTGTATCAACCCCCCTCCCCAACCCTGGGCTCAGGGACCACAGAGGGAGGGGATGGGGAGAGGAGACTTGGGAAACACCATCCTCTGGACGTAACGGCTGCTGCACACATGGAGCCATGCAGCTATGATCACCTGCCCAAGATCAGGACAGTTAAAACTGTATCACAGATTGGGCAGGGGCTCCTGAGGAAGTATTAGCATTTGGAGTCACTTTTCTGTAGGCGTGTGTCCTCTGGTTGGTTATCCATGCACTCTGTGTGTACATGCATGTGGGCAGGTCCATGTGTATGTGTTGGGGTGCGTGCGCGCGCACACACACAGTCCAGAGGTTGACTTTTTGGTGTCTCTCTCAATCACTTTCAATTTTATTATCATTATAATATATATAATGATATTATATATATATATATTTTTTTTTTGGTTTTTTGAGACAGGGTTTCTCTGAGTAACAGAGCCTGGACTCACTCTGGCCTCGAACTCGGAGATCCACCTGCCTCTGCCTCCCAAGTGCTGGGATTACAGGCGTGTGCTCTCACGCTCTGCTCAATCTTAATTTTTAAAGATGTATTTATTTTTATTTATTTATTTTGTGAATGTTCTACCTCTCTATATGTCTGTGTACCCTGTGCAGGCTGTGCCTGTTGAGGCCAGAAGTGGGCAGATCCCCTGGAACTTGAGCTACAGATGGTTGTTAACTGGCATGTGGGTGCTGAAAATTGAACCTGGGTCCTCCGCAAGGTTGGTCAGCGCTCATCTCTCTGATCACCAGTCTTATTTTTGGAGAGTCTCCCTAAGCCTGAATCTCACCAATATGGCTGGACTGGGCTGGCCAGCAAGCCCCAGAGTTCCATCTTCCTGTCTCTGCCTCCTCAATGATGGGATTACATGTGCACATGCCCCTCCCACCTGGCCTATTTATGTGGGTTCTGGGAACTGCACTCAGGTCCTTGTGCAGAAAGCACTTTACTGAGCAACATAAGCCTCCAGATTCAACCTTATTCATAACAACTCTATACCCAAACACAGATTAATGCAATCCACATCAAGAGCCTAGTTTATCATTTCCCTCCAAGAAATTGTCAAGGTGATTTTCAAATTCATGATAGAATCAATGGGACTAAGAATGACCCCCCCAAATCTTGTAGACAAATGTAGAGAGTCATATACCCTGAAAGAAGAAACATTTAAGCTATTGGGGATAGTGCTATAAGGACAGGCGCATAGACCAGCCCACTAAAACTGAGAAACCAAAATTACCCTCCTATACCTCTTTCTAGACAATTTAGAAAAATTGTTTGTGTGTATGTGTGCGTGGTATGTGGATAGTGCAATAATGTGTGTGGATGCCGATGCCAGTGGTGCCAGAGGTCAAACTTAGGGTTCATTCCTCAGGAAACATCCACCGTTACAGATTTTTAATGATTAACTACATGTCTGTGTGTGTGGGCATGTCTGGGCATTGTGCAAGCAGAGGACAGAGGTGTTGTATTTCTTGGAGTTGAAGTTACAGGTGGTTCTGAGCCACCTGAGTTAGCTGCTGGTAACCAAACTCCAGTCCTGCATGCACACACATAAGAATTCAGGGATCTAATTCTTCAGATGAAACTATACACCACGAGACTTTAAGTGCATTCATTCATCTTTATACCCCACTCTGCCTGCAAACCTGATGTCTGTTCCTTCACTGGTCCTTGGTCATTCAGGTTTGATTTAACGTCATCTTTTGGATTACTCATTGCGCTTTCTGCAACAGAGAGGAAGAATGCTGTTAATAAGATGCAGTCTAATCACCCCAACTGTGGATGGGATGGAACACTGCATGTCCAAACTTACAGAGAGGAGTTAAGGCAAGCCTCTGCTCAGTGTATGTGCAGACTAGTGTGTGATAGCCAGGCCCTTTGCCTCAAATGTACAGTAAAGATGCTCCAATTCAGAATTTAACACATGCAGCATTCTAACTAGTTCTGCTGCATGCCTTGGGTAGGTGTTACGAAGTGCTGTGTTATAGGCATTAGGAGTTCATCTTTGTTAGTCGTCCTCAGTGCCTTCAAATTTCAGACCCGTGTAAGCCGCTCTTCACTTGATACTTGTGAATTATCTGGTTAGAGGTGTCTTCAACTTTGTGTGTGCTCACATGGGTGGACATGTGTGTCAACCAGGCATCTTTCCTCTGTAGACACCTGCATAATTTTTTTCAAAAAGAATTTTGCTTTATGTTGACGTGTGCACTCAGGTGGCCATTGGATTTGTGGAACTGGAGTTACAGGCGCTTGTGAGCCTTTTGAGGGAAACACTGGTCCTCTGCAAGAGCAGCAGGTGCTATTAACCACTGAGCCATTTCTCCATCCCCAACTGTGGTGGCCCGAATGAGAATGGTCCCCATAGGCCCATACATTTTAATGTTTGGACCACAGTTTTAAAAGGATTAGGAGGTGTAGCCTTGTTGCAGGAGCTTTCAAAAGCCCATACCAGGCCTAGTCTCACTGCTCTGCAGTGTGCCACTGGATCAGATAGCCCTCAGCCACTGCTCCAGTGCAATGCCTACCTCCATGCTCCCTGCCATGATGACCATGGACTAACCCCGGTACTGTAACCAAGTCCCCAGTTAAGTACTGTTATAAGTTGTCTGTCTTACATGGTGCCTCTTTACAGCAGTAGAAAAGTAACAAAACACCCACAAACACCTATTTTTTTCCAGACAAGTCTCTCCTAAACCTGGAGCTTATCTGATCTAAGCCAAGGATGGCCTTGAACTATGGCTCCTCCTGCCTCTGCCTCCTAAAGTGCTAAGATTGCAGGCAAGTGCCATGATGCCCTGTTTATATAGTGCTGGGGATTGAACCCAGTTGTGGCTTGGTGAACAGGCTGCTAATGAGCTATATCCTTAGCCCTCACTTTTGCATTTTAACTTAAAATAATCTTTCCCACTCACTCATTAAACATATAGTCTATGAAAATCTAATGCATGACCAAAAATTACACCCTTCTCTTATATAAAGCAGTGGTTCTCAGCCTGTGGGTTGTGACCCATTTGGGAGCTGAATGACTCTTTCACAGGGGTCACATTATCAGACATCCTGTATATCAGATAATTTACATTTCAATTCATAACAGTAGCAATTACAGTTATAAAGTAGCAACAAAAATAATTTTATGGTTGGGTGGCAGCCTTAGGAAGGTTGAGAGCCACTGATAGGAATACACAGTGCATGTATTAGTCTGTATAGTCATATGTGCATATACGGACATGTATGCACAAAATACGTATTCATATGTATATTCTAATATATATTAAACTAATAGTGCCTCATAATAGTCTAGCAAGCATCTGTGAATGTCTGGATACTCTTTACCTAACCATAAATTTATAAATGGTTATGTTCTGTCTTCTGAAAGTTGCAGTTCTGAGCCAGGAAGATATCTCACTTGCCCTGAAAGTTGATGACTTGAGTTCAGTTCCCTACAACAATATGGAGGAAAGGGAAAACCAATCCAGGAGGGCAGTCTGACCTTTACATTCAGGCCTCAGTTTCCTCAGAACTAAAACTTTCTCTCCAGGAGGGAGGAGGCTAATGAGACTCAGGAGGCAAAGAAAATATCCCATGTCTTGGAGAACAGAAACTTGGGAGATTCTGGAAGGTCAGTCTCCAGCAATATGCAAAGGAGTGTTCACTGATGGGGGAAGGAGCCTTTGACCAACACAACTGCAGAGATAGATTTCTAGACAGTCTAGCTGCCTGCAAACTAAGCCGTGCAGAGTGCCCCAGTGTTGCAGCTTTCAGGAGTTGTCACTCATGCTGGAGTGGGCTTTTCAGTGATACGGCTGTTTTTGCACCATCCTTGCTTCTTGTAAGTTACTCAGAACCCACACTTTTGTTAGCAACCCCAATACAAACTCATTTGTTCACCAAGTTGGACACGGATGCAATCATTACTTTGTTCTGTGGTTGGGTCCATTTCTGGTGAAAAGATGTGTACATCATCTCCAAGAAGTCTGTCTCAACCCCTTGGCACTATTGGACTCCCTTTACCCTTTACCAAATAAACTAAAAGTCAGCATCCTTATATGAGTTTTTTCATAGATACAGGGTCAGCTATACAAATAAGGGTGGCAAGGTAGGCTTCATCCCAGAGATGCAGGGATGATTCAAAATATGGAAATCTGTCAATGTAACCCACTACATAATGCTAATTTATTGACAGGAGTTGATCCAACTTACTTTTTGAGGCAAGGTCTCTCACTTAAACTGGAGCTTGCCCTCTTGGCTTGACTGGCTGGCCAGCAGGTTCCCAGGATTAACTTGTCTCCCCCTTCCCCAGCGCTGGGATTACAAGTGTAAACTGTCACAGTTGGCCTTTTAAGAGGCCAGTCTGGTCAAAACCCCTCAATTATGCAAAAAGATCATCCACCAGGATCAGGGAGGCTTCATCCCAGAGATGCAGGGATGGTTCAAAATATGGAAATCTGTCAATGTAACCGACTATATAAACAAACTGGAAAAACAACAACCCATGATTATCTCATTAGATGCTGAAAAATTCTTTGACAATATCCAACCCCCTTCATGATAAAAGTCTTAGAGAGCGATCAAGGATACAAGGGACATACCTAAACATAGTAAAGGAAATTTACATTAAGCCTATAGTCTACATCAAATTAAATGGAGAGAAACTTAAAGCAATTCCACTAAAATCAGGAACAAGACAAGGCTGTCCACTCTCTCCATATCTATTCAATATAGCACTTGAAATTCAAGCAATAAGACAACTAAAGGAGATCAAGGAGATACAAATTGAAAAGGAAGTATCATTATTTGCAGATAATATGATAGTACACATAAGCGACTCCAAAAAATTCTACTGGGGAACTGCTGTAGTTGATTAACACCTTCTACTGGGGAACTGCTGTAGTTGATAAACACCTTCTACTGGGGAACTGCTGTAGTTGATTAACACCTTCAACAAAGTGTTTGGATACAAGACTAACTCAAACAAGAAATCAGTAGCCCTCCTGTGTACAAATGACAAATGGGTTGAGAAAGAAATCATGGAAACACCCTTCAGAATAGCCACACATAATGTAAAATATCTTGGTGTAACTCTAATCAGGCAAGTGAAAGACCTGTATGACAAGAACCTCAAATCTTTAAGGAAAGGAATTGTAGAAGACATCAGAAGATGGACTGGTCTCCCATGCTCATGGATAAGTTGGATTAACATAGTAAAAATAATCATCTTACCAAAAGTGATCTATAGATTAAACACAATTCCCATCAAAATTCCAATACAATTATTTACAGATCTCAACTTTACATTTTACAATTCTCAACTTGATATGAAAAAATAAAAATCCCTGGAAAACTAAAAACAGTCATGTACAATAAAAGAATTTCTGGAAGTAACACCACCCCTGATTTCAAGCTCTACCACAGAGATATAGTAATAAAAACCACATTATTGGCATAAAAACAGACAGGTTGATCAATGGGATCAAATTGAAGACCCAGATATAAATCTACATGCCTATGGACACATGATTTTTTTTAATAAAGCCAAAAATACACAATGGAAAAGAAAGAATCTTCAGCACTAGGTGCTGGTCTAACTGTATGTTGGCATGTAGAAAATGGAAATAGATCCATATTTATTACCCTGCACAAAACTCAAGTCCAAGTGGATCAAAGACCTCAACCTAAAACCGGATATGCTGAACCTGATAGAACAGAAAGTAGGGAGAGCCCCAAACACATTGGCAAAGGAGATAACTTCCTGAACAGAACACCAATCATATAGGCATTAAGATTAACAATTAATAAATGGGGCCTCCTCATGAAACTGAAAAGCTTCTGTAAGGCAAAGGACACCGTCAAAAGGACAAAAAACATCCTACAGAATGGGAAAAGATATTCACCAATTCCACATCTGACAGAGAAGGAACTAGATATCAACAAACTAACACAATTAAAAATGGGGTACAGATCTAATTCTAAATAGAAGTCTCAGAGGAATCTCAAATGGCTAACAGTACTCAAACATTCAACATACTTGGTCATCAGGGAAACACAAATCAAAATGACTCTGAGATTTTATTTTACAACTGTCAGAATGGCTAAGATAAAAATCACTAGTGACAACTCATGCTGGTGAGGATGTGGAGCAAGAGGAATGCTCCTCCATTGATGGTGGGAGTTCAAAATTGTACAGTCACTTTGGAAATCAATATGGCAGTTTCTCAGAAAATTGGGAATTAACCTACCTTAAGACCCAGCAATATCACTCCTGGGCATGTACCGGAAGGATACTCCATCATACCATAAGGACACTTGCTCAATTATGTTCACAGCAACTTTATTTATAATAGCTAGGAACTGGAAACAACCTACATATAAAAATGTGGTACATTTACACAATGCAGCATTACTTATCTATTAAAAAAATAACATCAAGAAATTTTCAGGCAAATGGATGGAACTAGGAAAAAAAAATCATACTGAGTGAGGTAACCCAGACCCAGAAAGACAACCACAGTATATATTCACTTATAAGTGGATTACCGGCTGTAAAGTAAGGATATTAGTTGTAAGGTAAGGTATAATCATGCTACAGTCCACAGACCCAGAAAGGCTAAGTAACAAGGATGTCTCAAGGGGTGTGTGTGTGTGTGTGTGTGTGTGTGTGTGTGTGTGTGTGTGTGTGCATGTGCATGAATCTCCCTGAGAAGGGGAAAAAGATATCATGGGGGGGGGGGACTGGAGGCAGGCAGGAACAGGAGGAATTAAACTTGGGGGGCGGAAGGAGGGAGAGAGTACTGAGAGAGACAACTGGAAACGGAGGGTGGTTGAAGGGCAGGGTAGAAACCTAGTTCAATAGAAACTCCCAGGAATCTACCTGGGTGATCCTAACTAAGGCTCCTAGCAATGGGGGATATGGAGCCTGAATCGGCCATCTCCTGTGAGTAACCAGGCAAGACTTCCAGTGGAGAGATCGGGACACCAATCTAGCCTCAAAACCTTCAACCTAAAGCTGGGTGGTGGTGGCGCACGCCTTTAATCCCAGCACTTGGGAGGCAGAGGCAGGCGGATCTGTGAGTTCAAGGCCAGCCTGGTCTACAAAGCGAGTCCAGGACAGCCAGAGCTACACAGAGAAACCCTGTCTCGAAAAAACAAAAACAAAAACAAAAATAAAACCTTCAACCTACAACTTGTTTGTCCTGCCTACAAGATTTGCTATGGTAAAAGTGGCGTAGAAATTGGGAGACTCATGGCACCAAAGGGAGCCCATGCCTGAGAGCCCATGCCTGGCACTGCTTGGAGAGTGAGAACCCAGAGGCTGGGTAGCCCAGAGATCTAGGATAAAAGCAAACATGACTGGCGAGAAAAAAAAAGAATACTTCCACAGTTCTAACTAGTCCATAAAAATGGCCAACAGTTCAACTCATTAAAATGAGCAGAGGATTGAGCAACCCAAAAGACTGTGGCTTCCAACTGAACTTGAAATCATTAGTAACAGAACCAAGGATCTTGGGATTTCATATATATATATATATATATGTATGTGTGTATGTACATACATATTATGTATATACATGTGTATACATATGTATATATACACACAAACATAATATGCATGTATATATGTATCTATATATCTATATCTATATCTCACATTTGTTTTTCAAGCCCTATCTGTCCTGGACTCACTTTGTAGAGGCTGGCCTTGAACTTACAGAGATCCACCTGCCTCTGCCTTTTTTAAAAAAGAAGAAATGGCCCCTGTGAAATGGAGCCCCTACTTCACTGGAAAGGGAAACAGGTATTTCCTCAGGGAACTGGGCAATACTGAGGTCTTGTACATAAAAGTATGACCTCCAGCCTTGCTGAAAACAGCAAAGACCCTTAGGACTTGATCAATGACACCTGGGTTCATTTAACCCAGAAGAGCCCCCCCCCCCCCCCCCGCACACTCAGCAGTCAATCAGCAGAAAGAGGAGTCAGAGGCGGAACACCACGGGCAGGTGAGCAGAGGGTGCACGGTCAATGATAAACAACCGATTAGGGGCGTGGGGGAAAGTAAGATGTGTCAAGAAGAGGTTTGTCATGTCTATTGCTTTTTGAGATGTACATTGAAAGGTAACATCCCAACTTAACCACCATTTTAGTAAAGGCCAACAGAAATAAATACATTTCACCAAGATGGTTTGTTTATCCATCCTCATCGAGGAAGGAGCAATCCCAAAGGTGATAACCTTGACCGTGGAACTCTGAATGTTTGTATGTTTGGTAATCAGAACGGAATGCTAGCTGACCATACTAGCTGACACCTGTGATTCAGGTAACTCTGGGGGCTGGGGCCAGGGATGGTGGAGTGGGAGGGATGGGTTCTGAGTTTCAAAAGACCTTGTCTGTAAAAGCCAAAACAGTAAACAGATGAGACGGAACAAGAAACAAAGTGAAACCCAGTAGTCCCCCTGGAAGGCTAAGGAACAAGTAAGCTTTTTCTCTGCATCTCTCCTACAGGGTGACTATTAAGAAAAAAAATATTTAGTTGGGTGTGGTGGTGCACTTAGGACGCAGGGGACTCTCTATGTAGCCCTGGAACTCAAAGAGACCAGCCTCAAAAAAAAAAAATTATGAGCAGAACTTAAAGGGCTAGATTTCTATTAAAGATTTTTCTAGAGATTTTTAAATATGGAGATCAAAAAAGCTAAACAGGAAATAAACTGAACAAATCTCCTAATTGGGTATAATGACAAAACTCAGACTGTGAAGTATAAAACATCATTATATTCACACAACTTGAGTTAGACCAGAAGAAACGTATTCTTTCCTGGCTTTTTGTTTCTGCTTTTTGGGGGAGGAAGGGTTTTCAGTACGTCATTTAATTTCACATAAGCACACAAACACACAAATAAAATTTGGTTCTACATTCAGGGTCCAAAGCTGATGTTCTGGGAAGTCACATACTTTGTCTTGGGCTAAAACACTTTAGAACATTCCAGATTCCCTAATATATCAGGATGGAAGCACCAACTCCCCAAAGACAGAGTCAGGAGGGAATAGATTCAGCTGAGACAGTTCAGGAAATCTGAGGGTCGGGGAAGCATAAAGGACTGCAAGCTGCTGATGACTGTTTTCTGCAGAGTCAAAGTCTTTAAAAAACTAAAACCAAAAACCAAACCAACCAACCGAACAACAACAACAAAACCTGGTGCTTTTCTTTCGCCTGTATTTCCACTATCATTCCTGCCTTCCCAGACACGCTGTTTATCCTCAAGTGTCTGGAATGATTTGATAGAAACAGCAAAGACTGAGGGGCCCAGTGGATAAAGGGACCTGCTGCAAGCCTGAGGCGCTAAGTTTGATCCCCAGAGCCAACACTGTGGGAGGAGAAGCAACTCTGCTATGCTCTCCCCTTCCCACCACAGGGCGCCATGATGGTTATGTGCACACAGAAAAAACAAACACAAGAAGAGTGCAGGGCTTCAAAGCAAACATTTTTAAATTGGTGAACTTGCCACTTGCTTGTGTAGGTAAATAAATGACCACCGACTCAGCTTCCTCATCTGGCAAATGCAACACACAATCTCCCAGCTCAGATAATATCTCACTGACCATAGTCACAGTAATTTATGAGCCACCCAGTTAACCCAGCAGCATCCCACACTCCCACAAAATGTGGCCCAGACATCAGCTCCCTCCACGGTTCTATCACTGTATCACCTGCTCCTTGTCTAACCCAAGCTAACACCCAAGTTAGCATCCAAGTCTGGAAGGGCAAGGAACCTTCCTGAATGCTCCCAATACATACACACTCTCAAAGTTAACTTAAAAAAAATCATTGGGGTGACTATCTTTTTTTTTTCCATGAGATCCTTTGGCCCTTTAGTTCTCCCTAGTCTAAGGCAAAATGTGGGGGTGGTGTGGTGATAGTAGGAGAACTGTCGTGTAAGTGGCCTGAAAAAGAGGTCCCAGCCAGGGAAGAGAAGGCAATCCAGAGACTGGGCTGGGAATAAGAAGTTACCCACGAGCTCACCTCCAAGTGCGGATCCTGCTTTCTGCAGACAAGCAACCACCGCAAAAAGAGAAGCAATGCTACCTCCACTCCACACCTGGCTGGCAATAGCCCTTGAGGAGTCTCAGCCTACCACGTGCTTAATGCCCATTGGCTGCATATTCTGACTAGCCCTTCCAGAGTAGACTCAAAACAGCTGGGGTATTGGCAACTGCCCACACTTTGCCCCACAGCTGCTCAGGGGAGGCTCATCCACTCTTTCTGCCCCTCCCCCATAATAATTTAATAATAAAGATCTTAAGATTTTTTTTCAAAATTAAAATTATGTGTTCATGTATGTATGTGTAAGGAGGCAGCCTCCAGAGCCAGCCTTCTTGAAGGAAGCAACTTTTTTTAAACGTTTATTTATTACTTTGTCAGGTCTCCATTGCCACCCCCTCCTTCCACCCACTAATGGATACTTAGGTTAATTCTACTTCTTGGCTATTATGAATATTATCTTAACGAGGTATTAGATATCGTTACACCATTAAAACCTTAACATTTTATTTATGTTTATATGCATGTGACTGCATTAGCTCATATGTACTGTATCAGGGAAGGTGCCTGTGGAAGACAGAAGAAGGTGTCAAGTTCCCAGAACTGGACTTAAAGGCAGTCATGAGACACCTGAAGTGGGTTCTGGGTCCTCTGCAGGAGCATTCAGTGCTCCTAACCTCTGAGGCACCATTCCAACACTATCTCTATTATGGTATTTTCAAACAGTGTATTTTAGGAGATTTTCCTTCTCCCACTCCTACCCCACCCTGTTATATGTTATCTTGACTTAATCATTTCACAGTGAATTTATTTAACATCACAATCATGCCTTGCACACTGACCGTAATGATGTCTGATGCCTTAATAGCTGCTTGGCTACCACAGCTCAAATGAACTAAAAAAAAAAAAAATCAATAAAAATAAGGAAAAATGGCTTCAGTTGTATAGCGAAAATAATTGCAAAAACTTCCTGTATTTCTTTTATGTGTTTGTGTGGTCATATGGGATAACTGAAATGTTTTGGTTTTAAGAAGGATTGAGGAGGTGGCTCAGTATTTGCTGTTCTTGCAGAAGGTCTGAGTTTCATTCCCAGCACCCACACAGGGCTTCACACAATCACTTGTAACTCCAGTTCCAGGGGACTGGACACCCTCTTCTGGCCTCTGTAGGTATCTGCACTCATGTACATAAACCCACACACTGACACACACACACACACACACACACACACACACACACAAGAAAACCATATTGATTTATAACAAGGAAGCAAATTGCGCTGAGGGTGTAGCTCAGTTAGTTGGCAGAGTGCTCACATAGCGAACACGAAGCCCTGGGTTTGATCCCCAGCATCTTATAAAACTGGGCATGGTGGCACTGACCTGTAATCCCAGCGCTTGGTTGGTAGAAGGAGGAAGATCAGAAGTTCAAGGCCAGCCTGGTCTAAATGCACAGGTGATCAAGGTGCCTTCTACATTTATTTGTTTACTTATTCTCCAGTTGATTATGTGTGCATGTGTCAGGCTTGTTGGCAAGAACCTTGACCCATTAAAAGCCATCTCACTGGCCCAGACAACTCTACTTAAAAAAAAAAATTGATCATTTTACTGTGGCAGTTCATGACCCAGGTCACAGGATCAGCCTTGGTGCCTGTCAACAGATATGTGATACTACTAGATCTTATCTATACATAAAAAAATCTGTACATCAGTATGAAGGTTCCTCTAAACATGGAAGTACCCTGTGATACAGCTGCACTACTTCTGGGTACACACCCGTGCCTGTAGCCCTGGTATTCAGGCAGCTGAGGCAGGAGGATGACGACTTTGACACCAGCAGGCCCTTTTATCCTCTGAGCCCTCGATGAGCCCTCGATGCAGCCCTGTGGTGGAGTTCAGCTGCAGTCCAAGTGGATGCGAGGTTTGCTAACTATGTTAATGTCTCAGGTAGGTGACACCTGATCGCACCTCATTTTTGTAGAAGGATTTTGTGTCTGGACATCCCTGCCTCTGTTTGTGTGACACTTGTGTCTGTGTCCCTGTGTCTTTGAGGGTGTGTCTCTCTGTTCATGTCTCTGTGTGTCTGTCTGGTGCTCTTTTGTCTTTCTCTCTATGTGTCCCTGTATATCTCCCTTTCTCTGCCTCCTTATTTGTATATCTTTGTTTCATTTTGTATCTGTTTCCCTCGTTTTTGTCTGTGTGTCTCTGTATCTTTCCATATCTCTATCTCTTTATCTGTATTATCTCTCTGCCACTATATTTCTATATCTATATCTCTCTCTGTCTGTGTGTCCTTCTTAATTACGATGTCACCTCCCTTCAAAACTTCCTGTGACAACCAAGTTTCACACAAGGAACAGGATTCTTTCTCCTGAACAGCACATGTGCCAGGCAACTGGTACACGATGAATACTGGTTCATGCTGCAGCTGTGTGCACTTTTAATTTAATTCTTCCAGTATCCCAGCAGGTGAAACAGGGTTTCCCAGGTCTCCTAAGCACCTGGTCCCACTTAAGTGACTGATCTGTATATGAAAATACTGATAGTCCCTAACCCGGAGGGGACACCATGTCCCAGAACAAATGGGGCTTTTCTAGACTAAAAAAGGCCTGCAGACCCTGGCTGCTTCCCTTTTTATTAGAAAGTATGTGTCCAGAGGGTTTCTGGATGCATTTGCTTCTATGGCATCTTGAGGCATTAAGAGTTTCAGTTTTCCACTATTTTCAGCTGGCCATCCTTCAACCTCTGGGCCCTTTAATATTATGTACACGTTCGATCACTTTTTCATTCGCTTTCTTCTTCCTGGGAAGGGCACATAACTTTGTATCTTACATGTAAGATTACTTTGCAATCCCAGAAAAGCCATAAAAACACAGGAAGTTGCCACCTGGGAGACCAGCCTGAGGCCATGGACCAGGTGAACACCAGCAGGGCTCTGGCTTCGCAGGCTATAATGGCACATACCTTTAATCCTAGAACTGGGGAGGCAGGGACTGGAGGATCTTTATGTCTGAGGCCAGCCTGGGCTACACTATGAGACCATGTCAATGAACAAGACAAAGAGCCCTGGGCCTGGAGTCCTGTGCTGTGATACACCTGCTTGAGAAATATAATAAGCAGTGTCCCCTATGGCTCAGGGACTGTTGTGCCATTTGCATCCTGGCCTGAGTGGCCAATAGAACAAATCAGGTGTATGGGAGACACACTGGAAGTTATAAAGGTCCGTTGCCTTCTGGCCTTTTGCCTCTATGTTTGTCTCTGTTTCTTTTTCTACCTCCCTATTTGTGCATCTGTCTCTCTGTGAGTGTCTCTGTGCATTTATCTGCATCTTTGTCCTTCTGTCTTTCTGTTTCTGTGTCTCTCTCCATGTGTCTCTGTGTATACACATGTCCTCCAACCTCTGTGTGTCTCTGGCCCTGTCTTCCAGCCTCTCTGTCTTCCCCTGTGTGTGGCTCTGTTTATCTCTCTGCTGCTCTCTCTGATTCTGTCTCTAACTCTGTCTTTCTCTGTTTCTGTCTCTGTGTCTCCCTACATCTCTGTTTCTGTTTGTGTACCTTTGTGAGTCTGTGTATATGTTTCTCTCTATCCATGTACTTCTACGCATATCTATGCTGCTTCTGTATATCTCTGTGTCTCCATGCACACATCTCTTTGTGGATGTCTCTGGTTTTTCTTCCAGGTATTTCCATGCCCCTTTCTCTGCGACTCTGTGAACCTACATCTTTTTATGCACATCTGTGAGTCTCTACCTCTGTGGGTCTCTCTTTGGGTCTCTGGGTCCCTGTTTCTGATTGTCTCCCTGTGCATGGTTCTGTGTCTCATCTCCATATATCTTTCTGTGTCTCTGTTCCTATGTGGCTTCCTGTACGTGCTTGTGCATCCCATCTCCCCTTGTCTCCTTCTGTGTCTCTGTATGTGTGCCTTTGTCTTTCTCAGTGTCCTTGTATCTCTGCCTCCATGTGTCTCTGTTAAATGTGTCTTTTCCCTGTCTCTCTTTGTTTCTGTGTCTTGCTGTGTCTTTGTCTTTCTCTCTGTGTGTCTGTCTCTTTGTTTCTCTATATCTCTCTATCTCTCTTGGTATTTTTGTATGTATCTGTTTCTGTGTGTCTGTCTCTCTGTGTTTCTGTATATATCTTCTGTCATACATTCCAGAAGAAACTAGCTCAAGTCATGACTGACCCTATGGCGAGCCATACAGGCCTCTGGCCAATGACCACATGTATGAATAGCAGATTTACTGTCTCCCATCACATCCCAGGCACCAGGCCTTCTGAGACCTGGTGAGCAACCATGATCTGAATGGCTGTGTTATGTTTGTGCCTATGGATGCCAGAAGAGGGTGCTGGTTTCTCTGGGCTAGAGTTACAGGCTGCTGTGAGCTGCTCAACATGGGTGTTGGAAATCAAACTCAGGTCCTTTAAAAGATCAACAAGTGTCCTTAACCCTTGTGCCCTCTCTCCAGCCTCAGACTTAGATTTTTAAAACTATTATTTGCATGGCTGTGGTGGCACATGCCTTTAATACCAGCATTTGGGAGGTGGAGGCAGGTGGATCTCTGAGTTCAAAGCCAGCTTGGTCTACAGAGTGAATTCCAGGACAGCCAAGGCTACACAGAAGAACCCTGTCTCAAAAAATTTTTTTCTTCTTCTTTTATTCCTTGAGACATGGCCTCATCAATCTTAGGTCAGCCTTGAATTTACTGTGTAGTAAAGAACTGTTGAGGCCTGTTCCCTTAGCCTAACAGTAGCTATTTTGTTTCCAGTCTCCATTTTGATCACAAGGTAAAGTTAAGTTCAAGTTCCCAGGATGTGTTTCTCAAAAATAGTTACGTTGACAGAAGATAAGTTTTTCTTCTGGGTCAAGATAAACTTGACCACATACTCTGACTCTGTTACAGTTCCATGGTTTTTGTTAATCACATCCTGTTGTTTTTATATCCTTGGAAACTCCAACCACAGCTAAAAAGTTTCCAAAACATATGCTAGGTCAAGCTGACCACATATCATGTTGTTTTCTAAGTTCTAGAAAGTCCCTGACTGTTAGTCCAACTTGAGAACCAATCATATTAAGGGTCAGTTAGAATTATTTTGTCTAGTTAGTCGAAGTAGCTTGAGTCTCAGGGTGACCACACTGTACCATATCATTTACCTGTGGGTGAGCTCACTGTGGTGTTTGCCTTTATAAACTGGCTCTGAAAGATATTCGGGGCCACTTTCTGCTCCCGAGTCTGAAGGTGTCCCTGCTCACGCAGCCTGAATTTTTGCATTCAATAAACTAGTCCTTGCTTAACTGAGATTGGCATCTTTGAGGTTTGTGGGTGACTCCTGGACCCCAACCAAAATGTCCTTAAACTCTACATTCTCCTCCCTCCACCTTCCAAGTGCTAAAATTACAGTGTGTGCCATCATGGCTTCCTTGAGTGTGCAGTTTTAAACCAACTCTTATTACCGGTTGCTCTGTAACCTCACACCTTGGTTTTTTCATTTGTGAAATTGGGTTACTTAGAGTAGTTGTGAGTTTTATGAATGCCCAAGCTAACAGATGATAACTTGCCATAAAAGTTTGCCTTTATAGTTTGTATGAGTGAGGGCTGGTGACACTGCTCAGTCCATAAAAGCACTTGCTGCCAAACTTAGTGACTTGAGTTTGAGTCTGGATTACAGATGGTGGAAGGAGAGAACTGATTCTCACAGGTTGCTTTCTGCCCTCCATATATGTACATGCATGTGCATGAGTGCAGGCACACACACACACAGAGTATAGCTTGTATGATTAAACATGATAAATCATGTCATGGTGATGTTATTGCCCATTTCTGTGGATGTCTATGTATGGATCTATATAGGATGGAATGAAAGATGGAACTTTGGTGGACAGAGCTACAAGCGTTTCCCATTATGACAGTTTACTACTCTGTAACCATGATCTGTTTCATCCTATCTCCTCCTCTGTAAGATCTCATGCTTCCCAGGCCAGCTCCTTGGCTAGGTGAACTATATTCAGGCACCTGATGATGGTGGTACAGTAGAGGGCCCTGGTGTGGGGATGGGAGAGATGAGCTCTTGATTGTTGGAGGGGGCAGTGTTCTCTAGAGCTTACAGGTAGTTGATCTCAGAGTTAACTTTTTTTACTTGCATGTGTGAGTGCAAGTGTTTGTATACATGTGTGTGTGTGTGTGTGTGTGTGCACATTCATGCACATAAGCATGTGCTCCCAGAGTCTAGAAGGAGGCACTGGACTCTCTGGAGCTAGAGTTCAGAGAGGCATATCAAGTTCTAGAATGACACAGTACTCTTTCTCTCAGGCGTGGTTCTATGGGCTTTACTACATGACTACATTTAACCTTCTCAACATTATTATCCTTAAAAATTTATTATTATTATGATTATGTTATTATTACTTTGGTTTTTTGAGGAAGGGTCTTACTATGTAGCCACTATGTAGCCCTGGCTGGTCTGGAACTCATCATGCAGAATACTCTGGCCTCAAAATCATAGAGATCCACCTGCCTATATCGCCTGAATGCTGGAATTAAAGGTATGCACTACCACACCCAGCTATTATTGTTATTGTTATTATTATTTACTTTTATTACTGTGTGTGCGTGCTCATGCATGTGTGTGTGTGTTGGTGCATGTGTTGAGTGTATGTGTGTGTGTGATAAACATTTCTAAAAACAACAACTGTGTGCAGGTGCCCACAGAGGCCAGGAAACAACATCTAATCTGTTGGTGTGGGAATTATAAGTGGTTGGGAACTCTCTGCTGTGGGTTCTGGGAAGAAAATTCAGGTCCTCTGCATGATCAGTATAAGCTCTTCACCACTGAGCCACCTCTCCAGACCCAATTATTATCCTTTCAAGGTTGTGGGCAAATCAACCTGCATCAAAGTTTATTAGCAGAAATCCAGTAACCCACTGTACAGTCTGCTCACCTGGCATTCATGGAGCCAGTCATCAACAAGTAGGGACTGTGGTGACTTCTGGCCCTCTAGTGTGTGGTTTCACTCACCTTCCACCTCACATTCACTTTTGAATACAGTAATCATCCCATTGAATGTTGAAGATGGAATATCTGTCAAGATTCATATTCATTCAAAATGGTTATTGATTTTGTGGCCTTTAATTTGTTACCCAAGAATAGCCTGTACTTGAAGGATCTCAATGGCCATGTGAGTACACACTTCATTTAAAAGATCAAATAAGAAAAGGGATAGATTGCTGAATATGCTCTTATATCTTTGTATATTGATACAAAATTAAGATTATATTTGTCTACATCGGTATTGATCTTTGTATATTGATACAAAATTAAGATTGTATTTGTCTACATTGGTATTGATCTTTGTATATTGATACAAAATTAAGATTGTATTTGTCTATAGCGGTATTGATCTTTGTATATTGATACAAAATTAAGGTTAACTCTTTTTAAGGAATTGTACCTACGTAATGCTTAAAAATGCAATGTGAAGTTTTGGCCTTTTGCTAGCAACTGTCACAAACTGTTTAGGATAATTGAGAAATGTAAACTAATAGTCATTCAAACATGTCATTTTGTTAGGTACTAGTGTAGTGTATTACAGATGTTTTCTAAGTTAATCAGAAATCAAGTTGCTAAGAAACCAACAACACTTGCTTATCCAAATATTCATATAGTAAGGTGGTCTTCAAATACCTCAACAGATCTGTAGAATATGATATTTAAAGATGTTTTCTTTATGATTTTTTTTGATATTGAGACATGTCAGTTTCTGACAGCACACCCCATTCTACTCCAAGTAGATGATGAACATCGAAGAATATCCGTTTGGAGATTGGTGCATTAGTGGCAAGCTTGTCACTGGGTAAGAAATCCCTTGCTTCAACTGTAGACAGAATGCTGACCGAAAAGGACAAAACTTGGAAGCAGGTAAGTCGACAGCCTAGCTCTTCTAAGACAGGGTAAGCAAATCCTTCATAATTCCTACTTCACAATTAATGTCTGTCAGAGGTCCTGGGCCAAAAGACTCACGATAGATGCTCCAATGTATTGAGAGAAATTGGGGACTGTCCAGACAGCCAGTTGTCTGTTACCTCTTAGTTTTGGAAGTTGCTGGCTCTACACTTCCTATTTATTCAGATATGTTTATCCTTCCCAGGTCTCTGACGTGGTTGAAAACTAGATAGTTATAGTCTCACGGCTAAATTTTAAGTTGTTTAGGAATTAAAAAAATGTTCTAGGCCTAAGATTTGTTTAAGTTGGTAATGCAAGTTAGGATGGAAACTGAGTTAGTTATAGAACTTTAAACTCAATGAGATAGATAGATAATAGAATATTATTATCAGTTGCCAAATATGTATGGACTGAACATTGGGAATGTATGCTATACCTTATAATTTTCATAATTGTTGCCTAATTGTTCTTATTGTTTTGTATTGTATTTATTGTTATGAGAAAAAGAGCCTTTTATTGGACTAAAAGGGGGAGCTGTTGGGGAGAATAAAGATACATTTTAGACTAAAAAAAAAAACCAGGCAGATAGGAGGGTGAGGGGGTAGCAGGGTGGGACCAGGAGAGGGAGGAGGGAGGGGACTAAGATTAAGGTGTAAGTTGAAGAAATAAATAAATGCTTAGTAAAAAAGTAAAAAAAAAAAAAAAAAAGACCAAATAAGAAAAGCCACTTCTAAGACCTATAGGTTTGGCTTTCTCTTGTTGTTGGGATCAGATATTGGATGTCCACATGACCCAAGAGGTGATAATATGTAATTCTTTGGGGGAAACAGAGAACATAAAACAAGGCACCAAAGAATTCCTGGAAGATAAACAAGGCAAACACATAATGGTCTCTTTGGCCTTCTATCTTCTGAAGAATTTTCACTTGAAGAAAAGTGTCTATGGTGGTCTCATCCACCATGTCCTGGGCAGCCAGATGACACACACTTCCCAGTTACTTTTGGTAATTCCCACCTTAAAGTTTCTTAAATATTTGTTGGGAACAAGGTAGCCAGACACAGATAATCACAGACGTTGCATTTGGGCAAGCCTTTGTGAGGTTTACCATTTTCCTTATTCGTTCTCTTAGACAATAGCATGCCACACAGCACATCACAGGGACCTGACACATGGAGAAGAGAATATTGTTTTTCATGGTGAAACCCACAGCTGGACTGCTCATCATTTTGCTTCTAAAATACATCCTTAGACAGCTGAGTGTCCAATCATATTAACTCCCATCAGGGTGACATGGGAGGGATATCTGACTAAGAGTTCAACTCCTTTCCTGGAGGTTCATCTCACCATGATCAGGAGCATGGCTTCTGGAAGCATCCTTTTGCTGAGCAAACTGCTCAGCAGAACAGACCCAGGCAACTTCTGTTCTAGTCTTTACTTCAGACCGTGCGGTCTTGTGATGAGAAAAGATGTGAGTTCTTCAAAGCCATCAAACAGGAGTAGAAGTTGATCTGAGACCTAAGCCATTGGTCCTCAATCAACTCAGAGAAGCTGCGTTCTCCCACCCAGTTCAATTCTTGGGAGTAGAAATACAAAGCATACTTGAATTTGTGTGGATAGAACTCATTGTGTGCCCACATCACCATTGCCTTTCTGGCCAGGGTTGTTTTCCAATAGAAGGAAATCCAACTATGATCACAGCCTTAGGCTCTCTCTCCTGGGGACTCTTGGGTAGAAAGAGACATGACAAGATCTCCTTGTGCTTTTGCACTCACTGTATAAGAAGTCTGGTCAGTTTCTCGGTCAAACAGTGTTGTTCCATAGAGGGTGGTTCTTCCAACTCCTGCATTTTACCTAGAATCATGAAGGAACATGGAGAATTCCGTCAGAGTTGTTCAAAGCACCAGTAAAAAAGAAACACGGCCACAAAGTCTAATCTCTACAACACATTTGCATTTCCTTTGGGAAACCTATCTTCCCACTCTCCAGCCCTTAGACTGTAAGTCACATCATACAGAGATTCATCCATGTGGATACTCATGACAGCCCTGTTCACAACAGTTACATCATGGAAACACCACCCCGGGTCTAACTAACTACAGGAGGCATCTTACTCTGTTCTTCCATCGCTAACTGTCTAGAGATATCAGAAGTAGAATTCCATGGGGGAGGGGAACCAACCAAATTCATGTGTAACATACTCTTCCAATCAAATTGTATAAGGAAATGGACCTAGAGGGAACTAAGGGCCAAAGGAAAGCATCCTATCTCATAGATGTAGTGAGACTTCCACTAACTGTGGGTTCTGCATCATAACATTCATTCAACCAGTTATCGACTGAAAATGTTTTTTTAAAATTGCATTTGTGCTGAACATGTACTTACTTTTAAAAGTCATCATTCCCCCAAACAGTTCAATATGATAGTGATTTGATGGTCTAGAAAGATGTTTCAGTGGGGAAAGTTCCTTGCTGCCAAGTCTGATGACCTGAGTTTGAACCCCAGGAAAGAACTGACTCTGGCAAATTGTTATATAACCTCCACACACATGCTGTAGCATGCATGTGTGTGTGTGTGTGTGTAAATGTGCACACACACCTAAACACAAATAAAATAAAAACCCAATGATTTGTATATAGAATTTATATTGTTTTCTGGATATATCAGGGCCATTGCACTCATGAGCTACAGAAAATGTGATTGCATGCATAGGACCTATACAATGTAAGTGGAATGTAAAAGCACATTACCTTTATAAACTGGTATTTGCCTATGTGCCACATCTGTCTCCTCTCTACCCAGAGGCAGTCCCTTTAATCTGTTTCTATACACCTTCCAACCCACCAACCCGAGGTATGGTAGAAAGGATATTATTAGAGACAGAGTGTAGACCTCTTTAGTTGTAGGTCCTTGGGGCAACTCGTCAGCAGTCCAGCCAAATCAGCACACACAGGAACAGGTAAAAGCTGCAATGGGATCACAGCAATCAGCCGCAATGGGAATACAGCAGCAGTTTTGGGGAGCACCAGCAAGGACAGCTGAAGAAAAAGCAATGGCTTTCTTGGCCCCAAACAGGGAAAACCTGGGCTCAGTTCAACCCAACCAGGATCTTCAGCAAGTCTTGGCAGCAGCAAACTTAGGTAAAGCATTGTCTGGAGTTTTTTGAAGTGAAGCCATGAGAAGCAATGCCAAGCAAAAAGCCCCTCCATGTTTCTGGGGCCTCCATTTATACTCCTCAAAATCTGCACAAGGGTGCTTTCCAGTTGACCAACCTCACACCTTCTGCATCAGGTGCTACCTATTGACCAAGATCACAATTCTCCAAGGAGTCCATCCATTAAAGGATATTTTCCATCAAAAAGCATGTTCTTCACATGTGACAGTTTCTGGCTGGCAAAACATCACGAGTTCTTCCATCATGATCTTTTGCATACCCCTCTCACAAGTCTGTCTTTCACTGGTGGACAAAGCACCCCCACATCCCATACTTGAGACTGAAACAAAAACACATTCAGTCAATACAACTGTGTTTCTTTTTTTTTTGTTTTTTTTTTTTTGTTTTTTTGTTTTCGTTTTTTTCGAGACAGGGTTTCTCTGTGTAGCCCTGGCTGTCCTGGACTCACTTTGTAGACCAGGCTGGCCTCGAACTCACAAAGATCCTCCTGCCTCTGCCTCCCGAGTGCTGGGATTAAAGGCGTGCGCCACCACCGCCCGGCTACAACTGTGTTTCTAAAGAAATCAAAAGTTCTAGCACACTGTTCTCCCTTGTCCTCTATCTCCCGTTTTTGTCTCTTATTCCCTGCTCTTAGGAAAAGAAATTTCCTTTGTGCTGAGAACTTGGTCTTGGGGTGTCTTGTGCTGAAAACCTGTCTCTTCACCTGGGATGTCACCAGCACTGTGCACAGCCATGCCATGCCCAGATTTTTACGCAAGTGCCAGGGGTTTAAACTCACATATTCTTGCTTTCACATCATGTGCTATTACCCCCGAGTCATCTCCCTGCTCCTTGCTTCCACTTTCTTTTGACCTCTGCCTTGGGGTGTAGGTAGGTAGAAACTTGTTAGAAGACACGTGACTGTTTCCTGCAGGGGTTGGAGTGGACATCCCATTAGGGCATCTGCTCTCTGCTTCACTTTCCTTTGTCCACCTCCATCACCTAATATGCTAATCTTCCTTGGTTACCTTTGAAGATGTATATTTTATGCATGTGTATCTGTGTAGGTAAGTGTAACGAAGTCAGGAGATGTCATCAGACCCAATGGAGTGGAGTTACAGGTAGTTGTGAGGTCCCTGATGTGGCTGATGGGATTCGAACCCCCTTCCTCTCTCAGAGTGGCTGAGTCATTTCTCCAGCCACGTTTAGTTGTCACTGTAACTGAATTAAGTCTGTTCAAATCTTTAGTTATTTTAATGAGACTCACATATCAGAAATTAGTAGGGCTGTAAACTGCGGTTGTGTTGTTATTGATCAGACACCTACACGGCTAACCCAAAGGGACCAATGACAAGACACGTCATCACCAACTGCTTGTCTCATACCTACCTTCTGCGCATGCATGTACTCCATTCTCCTATAAAAGCCTGCTGCTCTTCCCACTTACCCCCCTTTTCCCCCAACCACCTCCACCCAGAGTCATCTGTACCCACATCCTCTGCCCTAATAAAACCTCCCATGTGAGATCTGTCACATGGTGTGACTATGTATTCCACCGCATACGGATTTTGCCATTAGGTCTATCAGCAGTGTTATGTAGAATGACAAATATTAGAAATAATCTAGCTGGACAGTGGCGGCACACACCTTTAATCCCAGCATTTAGGAGGCAGAGGGAGGTGGATCTCTGAGTTGGAGGCCAGCCTGGTCTACAAAGGACAGTCAGAGCTGTTACAGAGAGAAACCCTGTCTTGAAAAAGCCAACAAAAGAAAGAAAGAAAAAAGAAATTAAAAGAAAAAACCCACCCACCCACCCACCCACCCACCAACCAACAAAAACAAAAACAAAAACAAACAAAAAACCCCCCAAAAGCAAAAAAAACCCAAACAAAACAAAACAACAAAAAAATCAAACCCAACAACAACAACATAAAAAAAAACTATTTTGGAAAATAGATATAAAAATCAAGTATCTGCATTCATCTACATTCTACATGTCAGGTGTTAGGATCCAAAGATCAAGTTCTCAGCCCAAAGGAGATTTATTTGAGGGACAGAGGGTGGGGAATAAGAGAGAAAGACAGGAGATAGAAGATAGGGGAGAAGGGGAAGGGAACAAGCGAGAGAGAGGAGGGGTATTTGTCCCAGAGGTGAACAAAGGACTACTTCTGGGTGGAGAGGAGACAATGTGGCACACAGGAAAATGGTTTATAAAGGTAAAATGGAAAACCTGTGTTAGGATGAGGTGTTTAATTTTGATTGGGCATGTTAATTAGGTGACCTAAAGGGGACTAATGATCGATGGACTTTAATATTTTGATATCTGGACCTTGGTAGTCAGTCTCAGAAGGAGAGATTGGGCAAATATGGGAACAGACCTTGGGGGCTAGCTTTAGGAATGTAATCTGGTGGTTTTTAGCAAGGCAGAGGAAATGGGGAGAAGGGTAAAGCCTTCCAGAGCTGTATCATGAACCTCAAGCTGGCCAGAGTCCCTTCTGTAGTGAATTAGTAAGGGATTTTAGAATGCAGATTGACCTGGCATATGGCAGCATAAGGTCCTGGGCAAACAGATGTAATTGGTAATGCCCGGGTAAACTGAGAGAAAGGGCTTTTGGATGTTGCCTTCTCTTCAAAAGTTGGCGAGCAGAGCTGAAATGGGCGGAGTCCAGATTGGACGGGTGAAGCCTTCCAATGGTGCCTTGGTGAGGGGTGTGGCTGCAAAGCTGCAAAGACAAGAGAGAGAGAGAGAGAGAGAGAGAGAGAGAGAGAGAGAGAGAGAGACAGAGAGACAGAGAGAGAGAGACAGAGAGAGAGCCTTGAAAAGGGGCATGGCCAAGGACCTCAGAAAGGATCTTGGGAACCCTCCAGCTGTGAGTTACCACAAGAACCACGCCCTATTTAATCCTGAGAGAGGACTATGAGTGAGAGACAATGAGGTGCGTAGAGCTGATAGAAAAGGTGGGACTTCAGAGATGCGTTAACCAGCCCTTAGGCTGAACCGGGTGTGCCTACAGATAGAGGCTGACAGGTTGCCCTAAGGACCCATGGCTTAGTATCCTTTTGAAAAGGTTAGGGTTGGGTTGTTTAGGTGTTCTTAAGTATTAGGTATTTTGTAGGTTATAGGTGTTTATTAGATATTAATAAACATAGTTCAGTAAAATTTTTGTTTACTCCCTTCCTCAGGTTAAAAATTAAGGGTCAATACATGTACAAATATTTTTCTCATTTATTAGTTCTTTGGATATTTTGTACAATGTATTTTGATCATATTCACCTCTCCCCAAACTCTTCCCAGATCCAGCCTTCCCTTTCTCACTCTTGCGAAGCAGTTTCCTCTGAGATTAAAAATCTGCCACCTTGGAGGGATACTTCATAAAACATAGGGTGTGAAAGTGAGGTGAAAACAACAGGATATTTTAGGACAGGAATTTTACAAGGAAGTGAAACAAGAGAGTGTTCTAAGGGGAGTTGAAATACTTCACCCAGTAGGAGTTCCTTAAGACAGAAATAACTCAAAAATAGCTCCAGAAAAGCCCACACTGACCAGATTTATTAGGGTCCTTGCTACCAAAGAGCAAACAGTAAAGACTGAGAGCCCAGCCCCCCAACCCACCTCTAAATTTCAGAGGCCCCTCTAACAGCTTGGAAGTAGAGACTAGCAGGACTGCCTAGAAGAAACAGACCAGCCAGTTGCCTGGAAAAGACACTTCCCAATCTGTTGAGCTGCCTCAGGCTGTGCAGTGTGTCCCACATTTCCAGTTTGGTGATGTGAGCTGTCACCCATGCTGGAGTGAATGTATCAGACTTTGTGTCACTTCTGTTCCTGTAAACAATCCCAATAAAACTCACTGGTTCATCAACGTTGGACTCTGGTGGCATATACTTTGTTCTGTCACTGGTGCTCCATCTGGGGTGAATTGAACTTGTTCATGTCTCACTAGGAATAGTGTCAAACAACACGTTGCTACTAACCTGTGTCCTTTTCCTGGATAGTCGTAAGTACAACTTCTGCTGCCCGTCTGCTCTCGGATGTCTGGCCTACTACTGGAGTATGGCATCCTTACCGGTGGTCACACCCTTGGAGAAAATAGGCTTTCTCTAAAGAGGCATCAGCTGCCAACAGCTCTTTAAATAGAGGTTGGGATTTCATGCCTACCTCCCCTCAGTTGGGATTTTGCTTGAGACAGGGTCTCATGTTGCCCAGGCTAGCCCTAAACTCCTTATACAGTCAAGGATAACCTTGAACTCCCAAGCTGTGTGCCTCCACCCCCAGAGTACTGGGATCACAGTTGTGCGACACCAAACCTGTAACCGAACTTTTAAATTATTATTTAACACTTATTTATTTATTACTAAATTCACTTATAACAAACACCAACAATTTCTTAACTATTAATCCTATAAATTCCTACAACCCCTTTAACCTATCCACTAAACCTATTGATAATCATAACAACCACTTTCATAACCTTTTAGAATGATACAGTCTCTGGGGCAGGTCCTCAGTCGTCAGGAACACAGTCTTTGTTGTAGATTCTTTAACACACTTAGCAGTCCTTTTTCTGGATCTCTCAGATGCAGGTTCGTCAGGGTAGTTGGTTATTGCAGTCTCACCTTAAATAAGGCTTCATGCTTTCTTCTCTGTGGGAGACCCCAGCCGTCTGCAGGCCAACTTACTTCTTTTGAATCAGGAACTCAGCTGCTCTGCCTCAGTCCTTAA
>CAJQZJ010032290.1:3632068-3663225 GCA_907164525.1 Lophiomys imhausi
CAGCAGGACTCTTGGAGCTCTCTAGCATCAGGGGCCTCTTCTTCTTTTGGGCTCCATGCACTGTCCTTAAATAGGAGGAACTCTGTTTCAGCTTAATTTGGGCTGCGCCCACTTAGCAGCTGAAAACAATGTCAGGCCAGATACTTTGTTTCTTCAAATCCATTAAATCTTTCCTGTTTTTCCTGACTTCAACCTTGTTTTTCAGTCTATTAAGTCTTTCCTGTTTTTGCTGACTTCATGCTGATAATGCTCTTCAGGCCCCGAATTAAGAGACAGTATCAGAAACTCCTATATATTTTCTAAATCTAATTTATCTAACCCCTACACACACCTGGTCACATCAACATAATTTCTGTACATTTATCTTGTGTGTGGTCAGAGGCCTACTTTTAGGAGTAAGTTTTCTCCTTCCACCATGAGATATTCAGAGACAAAGCTGAGGCTATCCGTGTAGGTGACAAGGACACCTACCCACTGAGACATTGCATCAACCTCACTTAAACATTTTAAAACATCACTAAAAATGGTATTATTCACACACACACACACACACACACACACACACACACACACACAGTATTTACTTTTGCTTTTAGTCTGGCCACACAGTGTTAGATATATATACACGTGTATATACACATTTAAGTCGTTGATGGCTTCCTTTTTTTTTTTCACTCAATCTGTGGGGGTAAGCACATACAAATAGCTACAGGGCCAGACTAACAATATTGACAACTTGAAGATGTGGTATCTTCAACTTAACTGAAAAAAAATTTCTTTTTTTTTTTGGTTTTTCGAGACAGGGTTTCTTTGTGTAACAAGCCCTGGCTATCCTGGGCTCACTTTGCAGGCTGGCCTCAAACTCAGTGATCCACCTCCCTCTGCCTCCGAGCGCACCACCATGTGCAGAAAAATAATCCAAACAACTCAATGTTTTATGTCATTGAAAAACTTGGTTAAGTATATATGAATGATGCTGTTAAGATCATCCACTTGTCTTATGACAGAGTTACTTGTGCAATTCAGGGAAAGGGGAATCAGATAGGGTGTGAAAAAAAAGAGCATTTACCATTATTTTTAGTGTTAGGTAGAAGGAATGAGTGATTTCTATGAAGATGTACTTTTCTCCATTCTTATTTGGGCCCCAAATAGGTTTACTACATCCCAAACCAGCAGGAGGTAATTTTAAGAGAGGGACATCCCATCTCCAGAAGGCGGGGTGGGTGATCCCCCCCTCTTTGATCATTTGATGGGTTATGGACACTTGTTATTTAGGGGGAGAGATTACAAGTTGTTAAATAGGTTTTGGAGGTTAGACCCAGGGATTTCCCTTTTTATTTTCTGTATTCTTTCTCTCCTATGTAGGGGTGAAAAGATTTGAGTAAAAATGGGATATAAACATAATATAGGAATGATAAAAAGGGACAGATTATTGAATATGCTCTTATATCTTTGCATATTGATACAAAATTAAAATTATATTTGACTACATCTGTATTGACCTTTGTATATTGATACAGAATTAAGATTATGTTTGGCTACATCAGTATTGATCTTTGTATATTAATACAAAATTAAGGTTAACTCTTTTTAAGGTATTGTACCTAGGTAACACTTAAAAATGAAATGTGAAGTTCTGGCCTTTTGTTAGCAACTGTCATAATTTGTTTAGGATAATTAAGAAATGCAAATAGTCACTCAAGCATGCCATTTTGTTAGGTACTAGGGTAGTTTATCACAGTTATTTTCTAAGTTAATCAGAAATCAAGTTGCTAAGAGACAAGCAACATTTGCTTATCCAAATATAAGGAAATACGTATGTGGTCTTCAAAAACCTCAAGAGATCTGTAGAATATGGCATTCAAAGATGTTCTCTTGATATTTTTTATATCGAGACATGTCAGCTCCTGACAGTACCCCCTATTCTGCTCCAAGTAGATGATGAGCATCGAAGAATCTCCAATTGGAGATGGTTGAATTAGTGGCAAGCCTGTCACCTGGTGAGAAAAATCCTTTGCTTCAACTGTAGACAGGCTGCTGTCCAAAAAGGACAAAACTTGGAAGCAGGTAAGGTGACAGCCTAGCTCTGCCAAGACAGGGTAGGCAAGTCCTTCATAATTCCTGCTCTACAGTCAATGTCTGTTAGAGAAACAGGGCCAAATGGCTGAAATTTGATGTATGGAGAGAAATTGGGGACTGTCCAGGCAGCCACTGGTATGCCATTTCTTAGTTTTGGAAGCTGCTGGCCCTTCACTTCCTGTATCATCAGATATAT
Source organism: Lophiomys imhausi (assembly GCA_907164525.1). Taxonomy (NCBI): domain Eukaryota; kingdom Metazoa; phylum Chordata; class Mammalia; order Rodentia; family Muridae; genus Lophiomys; species Lophiomys imhausi. Next base: position 3,634,344 of record CAJQZJ010032290.1, read on the forward strand.
TTATCCTTCTCAGGTCTCTGAGGTGGTTGAAGAATAGAAAGCTAGAGTCCCATAATTAAATTTTAAGTTGTTTAGGAATCAAGAGGGTGTTCTGGATCTAAGATGTTTTTAAAATTGTGATGCAAGTTAGAATGAAAGCTTAGTTGGATATACAACTTTAAACTCATGGAGATGGTTAGATAGTACAATGTTAAAGTCAGGTGCCAAATACATATGGACTGGACATTGGGAATATATGCTAAGCCTTATAATCCACATTATTGTGGCCTAATTATTTTGTTTTGTATTGTATTTGTTGTTATAAGAGATTGTTGGACTGAAAGGGGGAGCTGTTGAGGAGAAAAAGATATACCTAAAAGTTAAAAAAAAGTGGATGGGGGGGCACTGGAGGGGGGAGTAGGAAGGGGATTGTGATTGAGATGTAACTTGAAGAAAAAAAAAATTAAAAAAATGTACTTCTCACACGCACAAGACTTATGTAAACCCAAATTAAGACCAAATCCCAGCATGGAGAATAGAGTTGGGCATGAAGTTCCACCCCTACCAAGGAGCTGTAACTGTTGGCGGCTGGAAGGGTCAGTTTTCTTTAGGATGTAGCCCCCTTTCCCCGACAGGCATTGCAGATGTGGCTGCTGTGTCATATGTGTACCAGTAAGTGGCAGAGAGGAGAGAGGCCATGTCTACTTTCAGTGTTCTGACCTATGAATATCGGAATGATTTTCTTTGTCTGTTGGGAAGGGTGGAGGGTGAGTCTGAAGGAGAGGTGGGAGATGAGTGGGATCAGGGTTCATGATGTGAAATTCACACGAAAAAACAAAAGTAGAGCCCCTGGCAACGTTCCAGTGGAAGACCACATATCCAAGAATGCTTGGACAACACATGCTGACACTGATGTGAGAGCTGGGGATGACACAAAGTTAGGTGGAAAGAGCAGGGGGAAGAGCAAATATGACCAAAACACATTGTGTGAAATTCTCAGAAGAACTAATACAAATATAAAAAATGTGCTTTTTAAATGCCTTCATCCAGAAAGAGCAGAGAAAAGTCCTAATTAGATTGCCAGTAGGACTAAGAATCAAGATCAGCCTTTCTCAGGCTCTCACCATCTAAGTGAAGACAGATGAGAGGTTGGAGAGATGGCCCAATAGTTAAGCTCACATACTGCTCCTGCAGGACGTAAGTTCAGTTCCCAGTACCCTTGACAGACAGCTCATAACTGCCTGTAACTCCAGCTCCAAGGAAACTGATGCCCTCTTGTGGCCTTTACAGGTACCTACACTCATGTGCACATGTGCAAGCATGAACACGTGTGTGTATACACACATACATACATACACACACGTGTATATACACAAACACACAAACTATGTATTAATGTTTGAACCTAGAAGGCAGTTGATTTGGAAAATGCATAAATTACAATTCAATACAAAACACAAAACAACAGTTTTTATTATCTGAGTGTCCAGTCTAGGCTTCTCATGCATACCCAATTAAAATTTCCCCAACAACCTTCTAGGGTACCATTATTACCTAGACCTACACTATGGCTTCATTAATACACCAATAGGAAAATCTCATTTTAAGAGGTTTCCAAAGCATTTAAAGATGCTTAACACTTTATTAGGTGCTTAAGATATCTGTGTGGAAAAAAATGTCATTATAAGGCAGTCATTTTAGTGTGAAGGTCTTTGCAAACAGAAAGCCACATCTATCTTGCAAAACACATCTGAATGTGGGTGGTAAAGAAATCATATCTCATTGGAATGTCAGTAATCTGTAATCTTTCTATGCAACAGGCCAAAATAAGGATCCCACTCTTTCTCTAGGAGGTAGTTTGGGGTCAGAATACACCCATGTTTCTTGCATCCAAATGGGCATTCTTGATTTCTCTTTCTGCTTCTAACTTGCTTAGGATGACCAAGTGGGGAATTTTCTCTGCCTCAGCAACCAGAAACGCTTGAGTTTCCATATCAAAGTCAGTAATTCGCAGCCTAGAAAGATATAAGAAAACAAACAGCTTTAATTAGTTCACTCTTGAGATTTAAAGTTGTTGTTTACGTGTATTGTGTACCTGTGTGAGTTTATGTGTGCCGTGTGCCGTGTGTGGAGGTGCCTGTGAAGTCAGAAGATCATCAGCTCCTCTGGAACTAGGGCTATAGCGGTTTTCAGCGGCCATGTTGGGTGCTGAGAACTGAAGTTAAATCCTCTGCAAGAGCAGCAAGTGTCCTGAGCTGAAGAGACATTTCTCCAGACCCTCACATTTCCTTTTGTGCTTTCCAACATCTCATTTTCCCTCCATCCCCCCCCCCAAGACCAAGTTCAGTAGACCCTGATATTGCCTCTAAATGGGGTGACACAGACATGCTAAGAGATGGTGTGTTGATACTACATCCAGATTCTTCCATAAAACCTGGTTTGGAGACTGGAGAGATTGTTCAGTGGTTAAGAGGACTGGTTGCTCTTCCAGAGGACCCAGGTACAATTCCCCACAATGCAGCTCACAGCAAACTGTAAGTCCAGTTCCAGGGGATATGATACCATCTTCTAGCCTCCAAGCCCAAATACACATGCAGGCAAAATATCCATATACATAAATTTTTTAACTGAAGGAAAGGGCTGCAGAGATGGCTCAGCCATTAAAGGATAGGTTCACAATCAAAAAATGAAGGAAACATTTTATTGATTTGTTGGTTTGCCCCCGTGTGTGTTTATATGCCTGCTATAGGTCAATGTCAGGCGTCTTCAATTGTTTTCCATCTTATCTTTTTGAGACAGGGTCTCTCACTGAACCTCATTCATGGACCAGCTTGCAGCTTCAGGGAGCCTCCCGCCTCCACCCTCTCCCCAGCCCTATGGATTCAGAGCCATGAGACCACAGTCAGCTTTTGATGTGGATGGAGATCTGCACAGGTCCTCATGCTTCTGCTGCCAGCACTCTGCTTCACTGAGCCTGTTCGCAGCTTCTGCCTTGGCCATATCTGCCCAAGAACTCTGCAACTCAGCTGGGCTCTGTTCCAAGTTGATGTCAACATCCAGAATGGAGGTAGGAAGTGTTCATTCCATCTAAGCCTTAGGGCTTTGGACACAAGACTTGGAAAAGGCTTCAGGATTTTTTTTCTTCAAGCCCAAAACAGTAATCCTTTCCATGATCTGTGTGTCTGGTCTTAGCCCTCTGGCTAACTGTTCTCATGCATGTGCATCCACACACATCAATCCAGAGACAGACACACACACACACACACACACACACACACACACACACACAGACACACACACACACACACACACACACACACACACACACACACACACACACACACACACACACACACACACAGACACAGACACACACACACACACACACACACACACACACACACCCCCGGTTCCTGTCTGTTTTGGTTCTGTATTACTTTTCTATTATTGTGATAAAACACCATGAGCAAGCCAAGTTACATAAGGAATGGTCTATCTGCCCCCAAACCCTTACAGTTCCAGAGGGTCAAGAGTCTATCACCACCATGGCAGGGAAGAGTGGCAGCAGGAGCAGGAAGCAGAGTGGTCACATCTTGACCAGAAGCATGAAGCAGAGAAAGCACACTGGGAATGGCCCCAGGCTTTGCAACCTCAAAGCTTGTCCCTGTAACATACTTTCTCAAGCAAGGTCACACCTCCTAAACCTGCCCAAAGAGCACTATCAACTGGAGACCAAGTATTCAGACATCTGAGCCTATGGGAGACATTTTCATTCAAACCATCACCTTATGTATATTTTTATGTTTCAAGTAGCTTTGTCCTGTAGGAATGAACCATGTTCCTGGGCATATATTAACTGTACTATGCATCTCTGAGACTTTCCATGGTGGTGTAGGAGGACAAGAAGAAACAAAAAACTTACTTGCTTTCATAATGTCTACCTCATTAACTGACACCTGTATATTTTTGAATTTCTTGTGTCAAATAATGATTCTGATTTTGCAGATCAAAGACTGATAATGAGAGGAACTGACATCTTGCCCCAAGGCACACAGTAAACATGGCTGAAATGTAATCAAACATAGAGCTGGATAGCTCAGAAAATGACAGATAACTCTCCTCTTTCTACTTCATTATGCATCCAATCCAGCTTGGTACCCTTTCAACCTCTAGCCAACACCAAGCATGAAAGAAATCTTGTAGGCAGTCAACATTTCCAGGGGGCAGGGGAATTGGCAAGAATAAATCTTAAGGAAGTGAGCCTGTGGCTTCCTTCCAGGAGTGACAGCTTGAGTTATAAACATTTGAACCCAACATCTGGTAGGCATATTCAACCTGCAGTCCATGGAGCATAAGCAGAAAAGGGAAGATATGAAAAGGTCTAGCACAGAATTATAAATTTATAAAACTGCAACATTTTTTTGGTAAGTGTTGGGCATTTGTGAATCTCCTATGTGCCATGCAGCTAAGGTCGTGAACAATGCCCATGGAGGCTGGCAAGCAGGCTGAAGGTCAAACAAGATTGTAGCACCAACCTAGTTGGCAGGCTGGTAACAATGTTCCCTCCCTGAGTTTTTGCAAACCCTCAGGCATATAAACAACCTAAGCTCTGGCTACAGGGGAAGTCACATAGACAGGCCTCTTATCTTTCCTCATGCATCAGAATTTAAAAGAAGCCAGCCTGCTGTTAAAAGGGAAGCATGGGGGGCGGGGGGCGGATGGAGAGAAGAGGAACAATCAGAAGGGACTGTAACTATAACCCATCTCAAAAGTGCCTGCATATAGATCTTAGAGAACCTGTTCGCTACACAAGTATGAGGGACTTATGCTAACCCCCAACAACCAACACCCACACAAAAAGCTGGGAATAGGGGCTAGAGTGATGGGTCAGTAGTTAAGAGCACTGATTGCTTTTCCAAAGGACCAGGGTTTGGTTTCCAGCACTTATATGAGAAGTTTACTATCTGTAACTCCAGTACCAGAGGATTCGGTGCCCTCTTGTGGCCTCATCTGTCTCTGTAAACATGTGGTACTCATGCAGGCAAAACATATCTATCTATATGCATAACATAAAAATAAACAAATTAAAAAAATCCTGGTGTGGTGGTGCATGACTTTAATCCCAGTACTTTGGAGGCAGAGGCAGTCAGATCTCTGTGAGTTCAAGGCCAACCTACTGTACAAAGTGAGTCTAGGACAGCCAGGATTACACAGAGAAACCTAGTCTCAAAGCCCTCCCCTCACTCAAAAAAAAAAAAATGGGAATAGTGGCATATGTCTCTGGTCCAAGAACCAATGAAGCAGAGACTGACAGATTCCTTGACAGCCAACTAGCCTTACAGAATTAGTTAGTCCCAGGTTTCAGAGAGAGAGAGAGATCCTGATCCCATCTCAAAAACAACGGAGGTTGGTGGAGGACAGACTGCCATTAGAGGTTGTCCTCTGGTCCCCACACTTGTGTACATAATCTATACACTCATGTGCACCTGAACTCACACACTTTAACAAAAACTGCCTTGATCTCATATAGGTTTGAAGACCATAGGGAGGAAAACTAACCACAAAGATAAATGCTGAGGATTATAAGAAGAATATTATATAATATATATATCATACTGATGAACTATCTTATGCTGATATAAACTAGTCTGAATCACATATTTAGATGACAAATGAGTAATATTAACCTTTATCTACAAGTGGATAACCACAGCTTGCTTAGTCTATCTTAAGTATTCTCAGAGCACTCACATAAGTTTTAAGGTGGGCAAAAAAATCAAATCACCTAATATAAAGACCATTTTATATCTAAATGTTGAGTATGTCATATAATTATTGACTACTGTGTTGGAAGAAAAAAATGAATGACTGGGTATGCCTTCATATTGTGGATCCAAAAAATCTTAAATCAGAACTGTCTGCATAAACATGTTATATTTACAAGTATATTTATGTATTATTATTATAATAGTTCCAAACATCACTGGTACTTGGTGATTCACCAGTCACAGGACAAGGAAGGGCTTTATACTTAAAACAATACTCTAGCAACAACATCAAGATAGAGAACATTATTTGAATTTACTTTTAATCTAAATTTTCAAAATATTTTATGGAGTCTCCTCCCCAAACACCAATTAACTGCCCAAAGTCCCTCAGTGAGGGGTGGGGACTCATGACAAGATATGTTTACTGGTGCAACAGTGGCATGATTATTACTGGTGTGACCAACCACCTTATTATTGAATTACTTGCATTTGGATGTGTGTGTGGAAGCATGCAGGTCAGAGGCCAACCTCAGGTTTCATTCTTGATTTTTGAGATGGGGTCTCTCGTTTGGCCTGGAACTCACCAATTTGACTAGACTAGTTGGCCAGTGAGCATTAAGGATACTCCTGTCTTGTCATCTCCAGTATTGAGACTGCAAGTGCAAACCCCACGCCTGGCATTTTCATGTAGTTTCTGGGGATCAAACTCGGGCCCTTGTGCTTGTATGGCAAATACTCCATGGACTGAGCCATCTCCCCACCAGCTCTTATTTCTATCTTACATTCTTATTTTATTAGCTGTACATTTCAGATCTCAGTTAATCCCTTCTTAGCTCTAAGGACTCTTCCCACCAAGGAGAACAGAGGCCAGCTCACCCAAGTACTTGCAGGGTACACTTTTGCTGTTTCAGAGCCTCACACAGTATAACCAACCCATTGTAGTCAAAGGCGTTTTCCAGCAGGTTGATCCCCCACAGGGTCTTACTATGAATAAAAGCAGAAGCAAGGTCCTCACAACAGGCACTAGTTAGCTCACAGGCTTCCAACCTGCAACAAAAAGGACAGTTCCATGTCAGAGTGGGAAGGCAGATGGGCTGGAGTTGACTGAATCAGCCTACACTCAGCCCATAGCCTCCAAGGAGAGTCTCTTAGAACCCCAGTATTCATGACATCAAATTTTCCCTTCTTTTGGAGATGTGACCACAATGGCCCATCCTCTGTATCCATGTCTGTGGTGAACTAATAATTCCATTAGTGGTCTGCTGTCCCAGCCCTTGAACCTGGGCTGATATTGTACCTTTCACTGGGTAACACTGTGAAGCAGGTTAGTGAGTCCTGAGCACACACCTCAAGCACCTTGATACTGTTTGATTTGAATCCTTGAGATTTATTCTAGTATGGACTAAACTACATCCCATCAAAATTCACATACTGATGTTCTAATCCCCAGTGTCCCATGGGATGGGATTTTGAGACAGAGTCTTTACAGAGGCAACTAACTTAAAATAAGGATGAAATGGTGGGATCTAATCTTTTATAACTGTGAAGACACAGGGAGAAGACAGTCTTTTTTCAAGTCAATGAAGAAAGCCTGGAAATACTCCATCTTGGTCCTCCGAAGGAACCATCCCTGCTGATAGTGTGATCTCACTTCTAGCCTCCACAACTGTGTTTATCAATAAGTCTCTGCCATATGAGCCACTCAACCTATTTTTGTCATGTCAGCCAAAGCAGTTGGCACATCAGCTAGTCCAGACAAATAAGTCAACGAGATGCAGTCTAGTCACTCCTGTCATCTCCAGGGGACAGCCATCCAACCATATCCACACATGCACCCATCCATGCAATGGCTATCTATCCTATGCACAGGATACATATGGAATCATACATCTACATCTACAACCATCAGTCCCTTACCCACCCACCCATCTGTCCATGCATGGATGCATACATACATACATATATCCAATCATCTATACATCCATCCATGTAAGAAACATTTATCCCTTGCATGCAATCATCAATTATCCACCCATCTATGAATTTATTCATATATCTTAGCATCTGCCCACACATCCATGCATCTCTCCATCCTTCTATCTATATATCTATCCATGTACCATTGATGCACTTACCCTGTCCCCATTCTCAACAGCTGGGTTGCCACATATTCCAGTCCTTTAGATGATCAAGTTTTTAAATTTTTTTTTTTGGTTTTTCCAGACAGGGTTTCTCAGTGTTAACAGAGCCCTGGCTGTCCTGGATTCACTTTGTAGACCAGGCTGGCCTCGAACTCAAGAGATCTGCCTGCCTCTGCCTCCCTGGTGGTGGGATTACAGACATGCGCCACCATGCCCGGCTGATGATCAAGTTTTATAAGCATGCCCAGTTGAGATAAATCATACCTGGCTAGTCTAGCAATCAGCAAGCGTAAAGCTCACTGCTTCCGGGCTTGAGGCTTTGGAAAGGCTTATTAATACAACCATTGCTAAGTGCTTTGTTGTCCAATGGAGTTATTTTTTTTTTAACTAATTTACTTTTATTTTATGTGTATTGGTGTTTTGCCTGCATGTATGTCTGTATGGGAGTGTTGAATCCTCTGAAACTGGAGTCACAGACAGTTGTGAGCTGCGAGGTGGGTGGGGTGCTGGGAATTGAACCTGGGTCTTCTGGAAGAGTAGCTGGTATTTTTAATTGCCGAGACACCTCTCCAGCTCCTCTATGGAATTTTAATTTCTCTTTCTCCACACTAATCATCCACCCTTTGCCACCATCAAAGACACAGCTATGACCTTGATGACACCCACCCAAGATCCTCTAAGTGGCAGTTGGGATGTTTTATAGCATCACACAGCAGCTTCACACCACCGTCTTGTATCTTATTTTTTGAAACATGTAGGCCTGTCAGGTGCTGGTTGATGGTGAGGACTTCAGCCAGGTCCCTGCAGCCACTGGTGGTGATGCTACAATTTTTCAAACTGCAAGAGAAAAAATCACAATACAGTGCTTACTCCCTGACCTGAAGAGGAAGCATTTCACATGCCACAGTGATGCCCAAAACTTCAGATAGCACCGAGCCTCTCAGATAAAATCATCTTCTCAATGGTTCACAGACAACAACAGTGGAGTAAAGCAGGCACACCAAGATACCAACAATGGCATACAACTACAATACATTGTAATCAAAGTTAAAAGAGCTGGAGAGATGGCTCAGAGGTAAGAGCGCAGTGTTCTTGCAGAGGACTCAGGTTCGGGGCTGTCAGGAAGCTCACAACCACCTGTAACTCCAGTTCCAGGGCATCCGATCCTCTCTTCCAGCCTCCTCAGACACATACACTCAGAAGTGCGCATGCACGCATGCACACGCACACACACACATACTGAAGCAAAAAAATCTTTATTTTAAAGGTGAAAACATTATCAAATAATACCTTTGAGGAGTGATTGACTACGGATAATTCACATGAAAATGTTTTGAGGGGGCACTGTGGGTCACCCAAACCATGGATAAGCAGGGGTGGGGGTGCTACTCTACAGCTTTCAAGGTTTCTACAATTTACATCAAGGGAAGAAAGGTGGCATGGTGTCACAGCCTTCACCATCCACATGGATGGTGGCTGACTGGGAACACTTGCTGAAGCCTGCTCCTTTCCTGAACTATCTTCGATCCACATGCATTATATGAACACTAGTGGATGGCCTTGCTTCTGAGGAGCCTAGTCTGCCCAATTCCACGAATTCTGGTGTGAATCTAGCACTTCCTTTTTAAAAAGTGTGTCCTTGTGTGTGTGCAGCCAGATGTAACTAGGCGCCCACATAGGCCAGAGTAGGTGGTCAGGTTTCCTGGAGCTGGAGTTACAGGAGGTACTGAGTCTCTGGACTTAGGTGCTGGGAACCAAACTTAGATTCCAGTCAAGAGATATAAGTGCTCTGGACTGCTAAGCCATCTGTCCAGATCTCACACAGCTATTTAATCTGTGAAAGTATTTTGAGTGAGGCTTTCCACTTTATACTCTTAAGGTGTTTGTAATTTTGGATATTTGAAATTACCATATGCTTTTTTTTTTTTTTGAGCTAGGGTCTCATTCTAGCCCAGTTTGGTCAAGCCAACCAACCGAAAATGCTTATAAAAGATGGAGTCCATTTCATGTTGGCTAACTACTCCTGAGTATGGGGCCTGCCCTAGAGTCTGGGTGATATACTAAGTGTCATTCTTTTGGAGAAAACCAGTTTTCCTTCTCCCAACTGATTTTTAAATGCACATTCCATATTTTTAGAGACCTCAAGTGGTTTATACTTTTAAAATACTTTTTCTTCTTTCCTTATACTGCTCGGAAATCATAGATACTTTTAATGTTTTAAAAATGTATTGTATCTGACATACCTTAGCAGGTTTGAATTTCTAAAATAGCCAAAGCCATCATTAGAGGGAAACACACATTCCACCCTGTGTTTTCATTTTGTTCCTTATCCCCTTTCTGGAGGACAAAAATGTTGTGACTCTTGAGATTTAACAACAGATCAGATGACATTGTTCTCCCAAGTCTCACAGGTCTGGATTTCTCACCGAGTCATTTGATATTTGATATTGGGATCTGACAGGTAGACATGGGCCACTGCGGTGGGCTTCAGAGTTATACCCACCGAGTCATTTGATATTTGATATTGGGATCTGACATGTAGACATGGGCCACTGCAGTGGGCTTCAGAGTTATACCCTAGGCCCTGATTTTGGTTCCAGTCTGGTTCCTGATCCACAAAGATGAGAACTTTAATACTCACCCCAGCCACCATGAGGCCACTCCACCATGCTTCTTCCTCCACCAGGAGAGATCAGACCTTTCCACACCATAACCTCCAGTGAGCCCGTCTCCTTAAGTTGCTCTGTCAGGTGTTTCATCACAGTCACAGTGACGAGAAAAATTGGCAATATGTGCTTCTACCCAGAATCTGGGGTCCAGTTTTCCTTCCGATGACTTCCATTCATCTTCTAGCATCCACTCCAAACATCTTAACCATCCCTTGGGCTCAAGTCATCATTCCTTTCTCAGTCCCTTGTGTCTATACTGTGTGAGTACCTGCCCACCACCTACCAAAGACCATGATGGTCAAGGCACAGATATGGCCTCAGGAAAGGGTCTTCAGGAACTGAGGTGGGTAACTCTATCCCCCATATTCTCAGGCAGTCATTAAAGATTCCCATACAGAGCCTGCGAGGCCAAGTGCAAAGAAACCTACCACAGTGACTTCAGGACAGTGTCCGGGAGAGTCAGAGCCCTACAGAGGGCCTTCAGGCCTTCATCCTTCAGGTCGTTGGAGCTGATGTCTAGGTGGCTCAGGGTTTTGTTCCGCCTTAGAACGTCAGAAAGGTAGTCCCAACATTCTTCACGAAGAGAGCAGTTGGCTAACCTGGAGGAGGGAAGGACACATGAAAGGAAAAGTATAACATTTGCACATAATAGCAGTAACAACTTCTGACTCACATCAGATCTAGCATTGAAACTGAGTAAATGCATTGAAAATGCTTGTGTTTGGAAGACTTTACCTGATGCTAACCTAAATCGATTATATTAACAATGCCTCTATTACTGGCTAATGACACTTTTTATAGCTACATGATTATTGTAATATAGGCAACCCTATCCATGTTGCCTTGTGTAATGAACATCATGAAAAATATATTCTGAAACAAGGTGGTTCAGTTTCATTTCTGTTACTGTGATAAAAATATCCTTACAAAAAGCAACTTTGGGGAAGAGAGGCTCTTTTTAGCTCACTATTCCAGACTGCCGTCTCTCATTGTGTGAAGTCAAGGGGGCAGAAACTTCAAACAGCTGGTCACCTCACATCTACAGTCAAGGGCTCAGAGAACTCATACATACACACATGCCTATGTGTTCCACCCAAACCTAGGAATGCTGCGGCCCACAGTGGGCTGGCTCTTCCCACATCAGTTAACATAACCAGGGCCATCCCTCTCAGACATGCCCACAGGCCCACCTGATCTAGACACTCCTTCACTCTCCTCTCGGGTGATTCTACATAGTGCCAAGTTGAAAGTTAACACTGGCCACCACGATATGAAACATATAGGAATGCACAATATGAAAAACCTCGATCACTTGGCCCCCTCCGAAACACCAAACCTTCTGTCTTGCTCTCCTGAGTTCTAAAGAGCCTACTTTTCTTCCAGGTTAGCCTAACCACTCATTCTGTCCATGATTTCAAGACAGCTCATTCAGTGTGCAGTGAGGTCAAGGGGCTCAAGGCACTGTACTCTGTGACTGCCCCAGTCTACAGCCCATTCTGCATGCCGAAACCAAGTTACTGACACGGGTTTATGTGTCTGTTATGGGCACTTTCGTCTAGTCTAACATCTTTTGAATGTTAGTACATTAATCCACTGGTATCTACGGGTAGCAGGGGTGTGTGTGCATGTGGGGCCAGGGTCACTCAAGAGCTGTATGTACAATGGTTCACTATGTGTCCAGAACCTGTCCGTATTCTCCCGTATACTAGTTCCAACCTCCTCCAGACTTCTTATAATATACCACGTAGTTTAAATACCAATTAACTGGTATACTATGTTGATTAGGGAATAACAAGAAAAATAAACTAAAAATGTAAAGTTCAGAACCAATTAAAAACTAAATGATTAGGGAGGAGGCACCATTAGGAGTCATAACTTGAATAAATAAATGTTAAAAAAACTTTAAATTATTTTTATTGTGTATATATATATATATATATATATATATATATATATATATGATGTGTGTGGGTGCATACCACAGTATGCATATGGAAGTCAGAGAAAAGCTTTGTGGACTTGGTTCTCTCCTTCCACTTTTACATGAGCTATTTCGAAGGCTGACCTTGAAACTTAAAATCCTCCTGTCTCAGCCTCCTCCACAGCTGGAACTACAGGGATGTACAACCAAGCCAATTACGTGTATTTGTGTGTGGTGTGTGTGTGTTATGTGTGGGTCTGTCTATGTGAGTGAGTATTCCTGTGGAGGCCAGAAGTTGTCTGATTCCTCAGACCTAGAGCTTCAGGTGGATGTGAAGTTGCCCAACATGGGTGCTAGAAAACAAACTGGTCCTCTGGAAGAGAGTGTGTGTGTTCTTAACCACTAAGCCATCTCTCCAGGTCCCTGGTTTTTCTATGTTTCTTATAGTTATGCTCTGAAACTTCTGCTATGGGACTGTATCAATGGGAAGATATTATAACTAATTTCTCTGTGTGGTGTGGAGAGAATAGCTTGGTCACTAGACAGGATTTCTACAAATGACCTTGTTCTGGTCAGCACGTAAGCATAAAACATCAAGACAATTCAAGGAAAGAAAGAATGCAGAACCACCCAAGCACCCTTTGGCTGCATTCTAAGCCCAAGGAGAGAGAGCCTGGGGAACTGTCTTAGCCCCTTATGGATGCGAACAATATACTCACATCATCCCTATAGAGTCACAGTCAGCTTTCCCTGACCAAGTCATCCCCTTTCCCACAGGAAACTGTCCTTCACTGTTTTAAAATAGATAGTGTGATCTGTTGAGATTAGGTTCCAGGCTCCTTCTCTACCTCCTGTCTCTCTCTAGTGCCTCAGAAATCTAACAACTTGTATGCTGCCTCTGTGCTCCTGTGTGGAGGCCAGAGGCTGATGCTGGTGTCTCCCTTGGCTGCTCTCTGCCTTGTTTGGAGACTGGTACTCACCAATATGGCTGACCTTGAACTCTAGGACCCAGCTATCTTCAACTCTCAGCTCTGGGCTTACAGAAAGAGAGTGTGCTGTTGTTGACAGCATAGAAAGTACTCATGTCCCAGCCACACAATGGGGCAGAGTTTAGTAAACAGAGCTCGTGTTCAAGCTGCTTCCACAGATCTCCACAGAACTGCTCCCCCACTCCCCCACCCAAGGCCACTTACACTAAGTACTTCAGAACGCAGTCTGGATGGCACAGAGCCTTGCACACTGGGTATATCCCTCTGTCCAAGTTGTTGGATGCGAAATTAAGATGCTTCAACATCTTGCTGCTGATCAGGACAGAGGCAAAGACCTTGCAGTCATCAGCTGAAAGGTGACAGGCTGCCACCCTGCAGGAAAAGGAGAACATCATTCTCTTCTCTGTCTACATGACATTTTTCCTTGCTATTTGAAGGTTGGGGACCTCTCAGAACTTGACATTGGGCTTTATTTAAAATAAAAAAGATTTATGTTTAATGTGTGTTGAGTGTTTGCCTACATGTATGTATGTGCATTACATGTGTGCCTGGTGCCTACAGAGGCCAGAAAGGGGGTGTCATACCCCCTAGAGCTAGAGGTACAGGTGGTTGTAAGCCATTCAGTGTGAGTGTCAGGATAAGACTTAAACCTGGGTTGTCTGCATGAGCAGCAAGTGCTCTTAACCTGCTGAGCTGTCTTTCCCGCCCAGTTTTAAAAATTACATTTATCTGTCCGTGTGTGTGTGTGTGTGTGTGTGTGTGTGTGTGTATACAAGTTTAATATCCCCGAGTTACCAAATATAATACACATTATTTTGGTAAATTGTGATGTGGTGTTTAAGTCTGCTGAAACTGAAGTCTGAGAGTGAGGAGGCCTTCCCTGTCCCAGACTCCAGCATGTTCACTGTAAATGTCTCTAAGACTCCTTGTTCAGTGATGGGCTGACCCCTCTGTGTCTGCAATAGGGAGAGGGGAGAACAGTCTCACAGCCCAAGAGTAGAAACATTATGCTCCTGAGAACAGCACCAGCCAAAGTCACTACTGTTTATCCCATGATACAATAACTGACTACAGTGCAAAAGAACTCACCAGAAGCAGGAGGGATCTCATGGGTGGAGATAATGTTCTTTCACTGGGCCTGGAACTCCCATGGGGAACCCTGCAGGGCTGTTTCAAGGCCCCCCAGTCACTTCTGCTGGATGAGTCTAAGCACCTGTCTTGCTCATGTTATTTGTAGACATTATCTGCCATTATTTGTTCTTTTACTTGGGTGCCAAAAAGGAACACCCTGCTCTTCCACTCAGGACAGGGGATCAGAATTTCCCTCTGACTGCTTCAAGGAGGTTTCCCCAGTCAATTTCTGCTGGATGTTTATAGGTTTCGATTTGATGTTATCTTTAATTCTTTCTCTCTCTCTCACTGGACTGTGTCTCCTGTGATGACGTGTTAGTGCCTGATCTGATGATAATTTGCTAGCTATCTCTGGCTTCTTGCTGCTACCTGCTGCTTAATTTTTTTTTTAAAAAGTTTTTCTTACTATATACTCAACAAACTCAATCATTCAAAACAAAAAGCAGGGCTATCATAGAACCATCCAGATTACCTGTATCCAGGGCAGAAAAATAGGACAAAAGTGCTGTAGTCCTCCATATTCATCCCCACCCCCTTTTATGTCACTAATCCAAACAAAGAATTACCACTGTCATCTCTAATGTCACACTCCTATCCACCTTTGAATCTTATATATATATGAACCACATGGTATGCTTTCGAATCAAATTCATGCCGCCAACAATATCTGAGATCCATCTAGATATGACCAATAGTCATGGGTTTCTCGTCTAGCTTATTCTTGGTCAGAATGTCAATTTTTCAGGTATGAACACCTCTCATGAATGGTTCAGGAAGTACCTATCTTTCAGCAAAAGGATGCATGCGACCATAGAACGTGCACTTGGCAGTGAGAGTTCTGAGATCTAAGGTATATCAGAATCCGTGAAAGCTGAACAGAAACAATGGTTTCCAAAGTGGATATACCCATCTGGAAATTAACATTCACATTCCACGATCAGTTCAATTAAAAAAAATTAGACTTACTCATGTTTTATTTCATGTGTGAGTGTTTTGCCTGCATGCGTCTGTGTACTACATGTGTACCTGGAGCCTGCAGAGGTCAGAAGGCATCAGAGCCTCTGGAGCTAGAGTTACAGATGGTTGTGGAGCACGATGTGGGTGCGGAGGATTGAACTTGGCTCCTCTCAGAGAGCAACAAATGCTCTCAACAGTCCAGTGTTTTAAAATTTTTAAAAATTGCATTCATTTATTTATTTGTGTGTGTGTGTGTGTATGCATACACAAGCACATATGCTACAGAATGCAAAAGAGCATGTGGAGAATGTGGAACAAAAGAGGACAACTTGTGGAAGTCGGTTCATTCCTCTTTCCATGTGGATCCTGGGGTTGCAGGGCTGACAGCAAGTGCCTTAACCCACTGACCCATCTCACTGGCTAGCTGGGATCAGCTCTTAGGTTTGCACATGAATAACAGGAAAACAGGACACAAGGGCAGAGATTAAAACTGGAGTCCTGTGATGGTCTTAATTGTCAACTTCACACAGCCTAGAATCATCTAGAAAGGGAATGTCAATGAGGGACTCTCTAGATGGGGTGACCTGTGGGCATGTTTATGGACAAATTCTTGATGAAGTTAACTAAGGTAGCAAGACCCATCCACCGTGGGTTGCACCATTCCTCAGGAAGGAGGATTCTGAACTGTATACGAGTGGAGAGAGTTAGCTAAGCACCAGCATGCATTCATGAAGCCACTGCTCTCTGCTTTGGACTGTGGATGTGATATGACTATGGTTCCAGTTGTTTGCTACCCAGACTTCCCACAGTGATGGCCTATGAGCTGAAATTTTGAATCCAATAAACCTTTTTTTCTGTAATGCTGCTCAGGTCAGGGCATTTTATCACAGCCAAGATGTATCAAAATTAAGATGCCTCCTTTGAGGGGAGTCAGTGACCCAGTGAACACAAAGACTTACTCCAGCTTTGCTATGTTGCACTCTGGCTGGCTCAAGACGGTACACAACAGTTTCACATCGTTCTCGGAGAGGACTGTGAGGCTGAGGTTCAGGTGCTGCAAACTGCGGCTCTGAATTATCAACTCAAAGAACAGGTGGTTATCACATAAGAAGGTCACGTTATTTGTCCTGTAGAACAGAGAGAGATATCCGTCAGTTTCTACCCAGCCTGAGCTCTCATCTTCGGCAATACTGTACGTCCATAGTGACTGCATAATCTAATTTCATAACCCAGTGACTCAGCTCAAACTGGGTAATGTTTGGAGGAAAGGTTGGCTGTCACACCAGCATCTGGAAAGTGGAGTCACGCACACACGCTCATCATCCTAGCATTCACGGGCCAGCCCTCAATGAAGAATGGTCAGCAACAGACATTAGCGGAGCCGAGCCAGCAAGATTCTACTTTAGACTGTATAAGCCTTCATTTATGGAGTTAGCTGAGAGATGGTGTGAAGACTAGTCTCTTACTTCTGTGATATGACTATATCAAAGTTGACCTTTAACTTACTCAAGTACTTGAAGGGTGCTGTTGGTGTACTTCAGATGATTATACAAGATGGAGAAGGCTGACTCATGGAGATGAGTGTCCTTCACTTGGAGTAGCCGGATGTCCTTACTGCTTATGAGCGTAGAGCACATATGATGCCAACACATGAGTAGCTTTTCCCTGTAATGGAGGAAAAAAGAAGACAGTCCATCGTTAGAAATCAATTCAAGGCACTGGAGAGAAGGGTCAGTGGTTAAGAGCATTTGCTGTTCTCGCAGAAGACCGAGTTCAGTTTCCAACACTGACATGGTGGCTCACAACCATCTGTAACTCCAATTCCGGGGTTCTCTGACACCCTCTTCTGGCCACCATGGACACTGTATGCACACACTTTATATGCGCATATATGTAGGCAAAACATTCATACACATAAACAATAAATGATAAAACCTGCCAGGATTTTCAGATTCTACTCATTTACAGAAAGTTAAGTCAAGTCATTTACAGCATATAAATGTAGCACACTGTCCCCTGAACAGAGTAACGTACCAGCTGAGTTCATTTCATGTTTGTGGTTCTTGGCCAGGTCTGTGGGGATCCTGGCTGTTATAGCCTGAGGTTAGAGATGCAGTAAATGTCTGCTAGGTACTGGCCAGAGGACTCTGAGAATTTCACATGTTGGGTACCAGGCTTGTTGGGACCTTCCCCTCCCTCCCCCACTCCCACAGCAGGAGAAGATCACCTAGATGGGTTGGTGGTACTGAAGCTGAGAAAGCCTGCCTTACAGATAACCTTGGTAGTTTCAGAATGAAAAAAATGAGGCAAAGTGCCAGAGCCAATGAGTCAAAACCTAGAGCAAGAATCTCCTGGCTCAAG
The DNA here is from genome assembly GCA_907164525.1 of Lophiomys imhausi. Lineage (NCBI taxonomy): Eukaryota > Metazoa > Chordata > Mammalia > Rodentia > Muridae > Lophiomys > Lophiomys imhausi. The sequence goes on from CAJQZJ010032290.1 coordinate 3,652,260, forward strand.
CTTTAGATGAGACTACTTACTCAGTAGATAGTCTTAGATAATAAACACGACTTCTCTGCCCACTTTTCTCACCTCTAACAGGATAAGCAAATTTGCCTTATAACATTTTTGTGTGTGTGTGTGTGCATACGTACATGCCCCAGATCATGCGTATGGAGGTCAAAGGTCAGCTTGCAGGAATTCATTTTCTTTCCATGTGGTCTAAGGGGCTAAATTACGTCATCAGACTTGAAGGCAGGAGCTGTTGTCTGCTGAGCCACCTGGACAGCTCACCTTATATGATTTCCAAGTATGAAATGAGTCCAATTATTACATGTTTTTGTGTGCACGTTTGTGAGTGGATGCACATGTGCATGTGTGTGTATGTATGTGCTTGCATATGGAAGCCAGGTCTCTGTCACCTTAGTGCTGGGATTATAGGTACATGCTGCTCTGTACAGCCTTCAAAAAAAACATGGATCCCGGGGATGGAAGTGAAGTTCTCATACATGTGGAGCAACTGAGAACTGAGCCATCCCTGTTTTCCCTGCAACATTTAACTTGTAAAAGGCAGTTTGCAGCTAGGAGATCAAGAAGAGTCTCGGTGTGACACTCATATGGGGGGGGGGGTGCAAAAACACTGAGAACATAGATCGTCACATCCCATCCTCACAGTGGAGGTTATATCATGGCTGCTCTGATAACTAAGAAGAGTAAAGTCTTAAGGATAAATTCCAGGGCCCCTAAAGAGTCAACTGAACCTATTCTACTGCTGCAGAAAGATCAGAAGGTCATGGCCAGCCTTGATTACAGAATGAACAGAAGGCTACACCAAGTCTCAAAAACTGTGCTGGGGCTGCCGTTCTGATAAAGTGCTGGCCTAGTGTAGATGGGGGCCTGGGTTCTATCCTCAGGATGGAAAAAAGAACCAAGAGATCATGAATTATACGTATGTATTTTGTCGTTTGATTTTTTTTTTGTTGTTGTTGTTGTTTTTGAGACAGGATCTCACCCTTTAGACCAGACCGACCTGGAACCCACTAGTAAGTAGCCCAGACTAGTTTTAAATGCTCAGAGATCCTGTTACCTCAGTTTCCTGAGTGCTGGGGTTACAACTGTGAGACCCCATATACCTGGCTCAGTTTGATTGGTATATTATATTCTTCAGATACCCTGTCTTGTGTATTCTAGGCTTGCCCTGCACTTTCTATATAACCAACGATGACCCTGAGTTTGTGGTCCACCTCCACTAGCTGAGTGCTAGAATTACAGGCATGAGCCACTAGACTCAGTTTTATATGATTCTGGGGAATAAATAAACAACCTGTATATTACATAGTATTACAGGCAACACTCGCCCAACTGAGCTACTTCTTTGGACCCTATATATGAACTGATACATCGTTGTTACTCCATACATAGGCACAACTAATAATTAACAAAAACAGCCAGGGGTGGTGGTGCATGCCTTTAATCCCTGTACTCTGGAGACAGGCAGATGGATATCTGAGTTCCAGGCTCACCACAGCTACATAGTGAGATCCTGTCTCAAAAAAAAATTATCAAAAAATATTTATTTTAATTTAATTAAATTAAATATTACTGAGATCAAATGGCATATCTTTACAAGAGCCATTTTTTATAAGTACTTCATTTTTTTTCAAGTTACATCTCAGTCGCAAACCCTTCCCTATTCCCCCTTCCTGTCCCACCCTTCCACCCTCTTCCCCCCCAACAGCTTCTCTTTTCATTCCAACAAATGGTTCTTTCTCTTATAACAGTAAATTCTATACAAAACAGCAGAATTAAATATGCCACATTTATGAGAGTTAAATGGCCCAGTATACCTTCCCAATGTCCAGTTCATACATATTTGGCCCCTGACTTTGACCTTCTACCTTCTAACCATCTCCATGAGTTTAAAGTTCTATAACTGACTTAGTTTTCATACTAACTTGCATCACTATTATAACCATCTTCTTAGATCTAGAACGCCCTCTTGATTCCTAAACAACTCAAAATTTAGCTATGAGACTCAAGCTATCTATTCTTCAACCACCTCAGAGAGCTGAGAAGGATAAATATATACAAGAGCCATTTTTATCCAGGGCTCAAAAAAAAAAAAAAAACTGGAGAGAGTTCAGTGGTTAATTTAAGAGTGCTTATGTTTCTTCAGAGAATAAGAATTTGGATCCTAGAACCCACATGGGGCAGTTTTAACTATAGCTCCAGGGGATCTGATGCCCTCTTGTGGACACTGAGGATGTCTCTACATGTGTGCATATTAACATGTAGCCACATACACATAAAACAAAAATAAATCTTAAAAAAGGGAAGCTGTTGACAAAAAAATATGAATTTTTTCCCTTAAAACCTCCATTTTGTTTTAAAATTTATTTTTAATAATGTTTAATTGAAATAGAATTACATTGTTTTTCCACTCCTGCCCCTGTTGTGCACCCCCAACTCTCAAGTTGACAACCTGACAACCTTCATTCATATATATATATATTTCATATATAACATACATGTTTATGTACATATATATACACATATGTATACACAAGCATATATATGTATACATATACATACATACCTAAACATGCACACACATGACCTGCTGAGTCTCTTTTTGTTGTTTGTGTGTATGTGGTTTTTAGGCTGACCACTCCCCACTGGACAACAAGTAAGGGTGAGTTCGGAATCACAAGTCTGTATACATCAACAATGCACAGGGATGGATTCTGAAAATGGGGCAGAAAAGGAAGACAGTGAAGGACTCACTTGCAGCTGTCTTCTTGTTCTTCATACAGGACCCTCTGGGTTGATAAGGATAGTTTGTTCAGTGTGGAGCAGTGTCTTAGGCAGTAGGCGGCCACAATAAAATCAGAATAATCCTTAGCCACAAAGTTAATCTGTGCCATGCAGTTCATTGCTTGCACTAAGAAGGCTTCATCCTCCATCTCAAACAGACAGTAAAACAACTTCATGCCGTCTATTTTTTCTTGAAGCTCTTCATTACCACGTATGATTTTCAGGCACTGATACAACTGACGCTTTATTTCCTGGGACAACTGGTAGCCAAAAAACACCTCCAGCTTTTTTTGTTCTGATTCATGCAAAAGGCCAAAGATGAAACAACCCACAAAAATCCACTGTATTCTGACTTTCTGTAGAAATGTAAATATGAGCATCTCTATACAATCAACATCCTGACTAGGGTGGTCCTCATGACTCTTTAGCAGATAAAAGACAGCGGCACAGAACTCCTGGATGGACGGGTGGAGGAATACGTAACAATTTTCAGGTTTCTTGCTCTTTAGAAGCATCTTCATGTTCAGCAGTGTGGAGATGTCTGAGTCGAAGATCCCATTTCTCCTGAGAGCCTCCTTGCTAAACACAAATGTGTCAGTCCACATGCCCTCAGCAGCCAGGGAACACAAGGCCTGCAGCTGGCCTTGCCTTTTCTTACTTGAATAACGGGTACTTTGGGAAGTGAACAAATTGAAGACGTGAGTGGTATACAGGGAGGTGGTACGTCGGCAGATGGACACTGGGTCTCTTCCCTTCTCTATCTCTTTTTTTAGACAAGTAGCAACCATCCAGCAGAGTGGAGGTACCTGACATACAGTGAACAGCTGTTCGTTTTCTCTCACCACACTGAAGGCTTCCTGGGCTGTGTTCTTATCTTGGAACAAAGTGCGGAAATACATCTTAATATTGCTCTCATCGAATCCTGTCATTATTTTCACACTTGTACACACAATCCTGTTCTCCATTTTCTCAAAAGTCTCTGGGGTAGCTGAGATGAGGAAAGAGGATTTGGGGAGCATCTTCCTCCTGAGTAAACTGCTCAGCAGTATATTCACCGGCTGCTTCTCCACCCAGTTGTCACACAGCTTTGATTCCTGTTCAGTCAAATCACAGTTCATCCCTTCCAAGTTGTCGATGATAAACAAGAGTTTCTCAGGTTGGGATAATATCTCCTCTAGGGGTACAGAGGGGCTGGGCCACTCTCTAGAGATCAGTTCGGCCAGGCTCGCTGTCTTCAACTGCTTCACCTCATGACAGCAGAAGTAGAAGAGGTAGGAGAATTTGTTCTGAAACACTAGGCCTTCTGACCAGGCCAGCATCAACTTTGTCAACATCACCGTCTTGCCAGTTCCCACTGCTCCATGCAGGAACAACATATGTGCCATCTTTCCAGTTGTCTTTGATTCAAAAAGGCTCTCAAAATGATCACAGTCATCCTGGGTGAACTTCTGTTTAAAGAAATCCTGAGTGTTAATGGTGAACTCTCTGGACCAATCATGGGTCAGCTTCTTCTTCAGATGAGCCTGATATATCTTTGAGTGTCCTGAGTTGATGAGCAAGAGGAAAAAAAAAACCCATAACATATCAAAGTTAAACATTAAGATAAACATTCACCCATACATAATCTGACCTCAATATTTAATTCTCAGGATGTACCCTTAGAAAAGATTTAATTTTAATTAGATGTGTGTTAGTGGGTTCTTGTGGAAGTCAGAGGTATTAAAACCCCTCTAGAGGTGAGTTACAGCTGTCCATGAGATGCCCCATATGGGTGCTGGGAGTTGAACTCAGGTCTTCTGCAAAAGAGGAATATGCTCTTAGCTACTGAGTTATTTCTTCAGTGCCCTTATGATGTATGTTTTAGGAGTGTAAGCTCTGGGCCGAGAACAACACTGGTTAATGTGAGAAGACTTCCACTGGCCCTGGAGCACAGCTGGAATTTCTGTGTCATGAATGTTATACTGTTAAACTGTCATGTGCTGTTTTACAAGCTGGCACCGGAAGTGGGGTTGCCTCTCTTCCCCATTTCAGACCCAAGCATGTATAAGTCAAGTGCCTTCTGTGGGTTCCTGTCTGGGATGGGCTGACCCCCAACTCTGTAACAGGAGCAGAAGAAAATAAAAGAGCTCAAGAGTAAAAATACCATGCCCTTGTGAACAGCTAAAGCATGAACCACGTCTAGCAGATTTTATGACTGTTGTCCCATGGGGGAAGAGGCCTGAAGTAGAACCATGGGAAACTCAGCCATGGAGAGACAGCTCCAACTGCCTCCACCTAACCCAGCTGCTGCTTTCTGCTGGATGTTGTGAGAGCACAACTTGATGTTATGAGAGCCTGAGCTGACGATGCATCCTTCCTACCATTTGCCTTTTCAACTGGGAATATCACTTGAGAGGATACTCTCTGCTGTGCTCGGGAATCCCAGACATCAGCCTAAAGAGGCTTCCCCAGTCAATTTCTACTGGATGCTTTGAGTGCCCAATTTGATGTATGCATGTATGTATGTATGTATGTATGTATGTATGTATGTATGTATGTATGGATGTATGTGCCTACCACTTATCTCTATCATTTGATATTATTGTATAATAATAATTTATATTATAGTTTTGGTTATATACTTAATATATGTACTCATTCAAACCCAAAAGCATGCCTATTAAAGATAATTCTCTGGACCATATAGAACAGCTGCTCTAGGACATTCTAGGACAACAGAAAGACCAAGTGTGGCAGACTGCATGGTCCCCCCAACTCAAACATGAACGTCTGTCAACCCCTGCCACATACACAGAGGCACACACCTAAAAGTGTAATTACACATGGGTGCCATGACAACATAAAACCAGAAGAAACCATATCACTACCAACAGAAGATTAACTGCATAATAATGAAAACAGGAACTGTCACACGGACATTCAAAGTATAGAATAATGGGGCCGAAGTGACAGACGGCTCAGTAGTCAAGAGCACTGGCTACTTGAAGAGTACCCAAGAATGCTTTCCAGCACTCACATCAGTGACTCACAACAGCCTGTGACCCAGAGGGTCTGGCTTCTGCAGGCACTGCACTCACACACATAATCCCACACAATACATGCATACATGCCAATTTTAACAAAGGCATCTTACAATGTTCAACACACACAACCTCCCATATATATGGCATGAAGGCAAAAAGGAGACTATTTAGGGAGGCTGGAGGGAGCTAGTGGGAGGGAAAGACAGAAGGGAGGGCCACAATGTGGGAACACTGTGAGTAAATCACAAAGACACATACAAACACACACCCAGGTAGACATGTACAACCCCCCCATGTACACCTCTCACACACACCACATACACATGTCCACATACCACATACACACACCACACTTACAAACACACTCACACACATACACACCACACACACACACACACACGAAAATTTTATACTCAAACATTTTGTATGCCAAGTATAGCAATTAATTTTTTTTAAAGATTTATTTTATTTATTTTATGCATATGTGCTCTATCTGCATGTACACCTGCATTCCAGAAGAGGGCACCAGATCACATTGTGGATGGTTGTGAGCCACCATGTGGTTGCTGGGAATTGAACTCAGGACCTTTGGAAGAGCACTAGGCAGTGCTCTTAACCGCTGAGCCATCTCTCCAGCCCCGCAATTAATTTTTTTAAAAGGTGCTCAATAAAAATAAAAGGCAGGTTGGGCAGGCAGTCAGTGGAGACTGAGGAAAACCAAGGCAAACTGCATATGTAAAATTTCCTAACTAAATATAAGAACCAACAAATGGGGGCTAGTGAGACATCTTAGGGACATTTGCCATCAAGCCTGATGAACTGAGTTTGGTCCTTGAGACCCAAATGACAGAAGCAGAATTAACTGTCAAAAGTTGTCCCCTGACCTCTACTTGTGGACCATGGTCTGCAAGTGCATATGTGTATAAACACAAATAATAAATGCAAAAAAGTCAAACGAAGGCAACAGGTGGATTTGGTATTGATTAGAAACAGCTGACCAGGAAATGAAGGACCTAAGGACAGCTGGAAACAAAAGCCAGCCTAAAGCACTGACAAAAGATTTAAAATGATATATATATATATATATATATATATATGATATTGTATGAAGATCTAACATGTGGGACTATAGTGATGGCTCAGAGGTTAGAAGCATCCAGAAGACCTAGGTTCAGCTCCAAGCATTCTGTAACAGCATTCACATTCTGTAGGTCCAGTACCAGACTACCTGATGTCCTCTTCTAGCCTCCAACGGCTCTGTCCACACATGATGCACATACATATGTACAGGAACTCTCATATACACATAAAATAGTTTCTAACTGTGCTCATATATTTTAGTCATAAATTAAGATTTAATATGTGCAACTGGTACCCCAGAAGAAGGTGGGATAGAAAGAACAGCAGAGACAATTTTTAAACAAATAAAGGCTGAGGAGTAAAGAACATTTAGTACCCACAGATCTAAGATTATCAGTGAATCCCAAGCAGAATGAGCTCAGAAAAAGACCTACATAGGCTTATCATAGTAAGACACTGGCACCTCAAAGACCAAGAAATGAATGGAACCTTAAGGGATCCATGATATCTCACAGCAGGATAAATGTACATGTGACTCTTAAGATCATAGTGTTTATGAAACATGGCTTTTCTGTTACGAGCTTTTGCTTGTTGAAGATCACACAGCCACAGTAAAGACTGAGAAATCTGGTTTCACACTGTTATATTACATAGCTGTTTCAAATACAAGACATGTATGTGGTAGGGTGAGTGGTTGTGGTTAGAGTACACATGCATGTGGAGATCAGAGGTTGACATTGGGTGTTTTCTACAACTGCTCTCCACTTTTTAAAAAGGTTTTATTTTATTTTATATGTCCTGGAGGTTTTGTCTGCATCCATGTATGTGAACCAGATATGTGTAGTGCCTGCAGAGGACAGAAGAAGGCATTGCACCCCCTGAAACTGGAGTTACAAATGGTTGTGAACCACCATGTACATTCTGGAAACTGAGCTCAGTTCCTCTGTAAGAGCAGGTGTTCTTAGTCATGGAGCCATCTCTCCAATTCCTCCATCTAAGTTTTTGAGACATTTTTTTTAAGCTGGCTTAGAACTTGCCAATCTGCCTGGCCAGCTTGCTACCATGCCTGATGATCATGTGGTTGCTGAGATCCGAAGTCAGATTCTCGTGTTTACATAGCAAGCACTTTACAGACTGAGCCATCTTCCTGGACCCCATAAATGTGATCTATAGCAGGTGTTTTCTGTTGCTGCTAGCCTAGATCCACAGGGCTACCATTTCACTCTAGACTTAAGTCTCCTGTTTAGATGGGAGGGGAAAATCAGTGATGTTCGGGTAGAAGTTTGACAATCTAGGTTAGGGCATGATACCGGCACACATTTGACCACACAGACTAGAGCGAATGTGTCTACATGAAGCTGCCTCCTTCCTCAGGGAGAATAATGTCCCACACACATGCTGGCCCTATGGCAGAGGGGCATGAAGAATAGGATCAAAACTATGACACGATCCTCACTCACTGCAAAGAAGGCTCTGACCAACTCACCAGCAATCTCTCTTGCTGCCTTCTCACTGAGATCCTTCCTATTGAGCTTCTGGAAGATTTGGAAGGCCACATCCCAGGCTCGCTTCTCCTCATAATGTTTCACCAGTAAGTTGGCCAGTTCTTCCCGAGATGCCTTCTTCACTTCGGTCCAGGAAATCTGCTTCAGCCCCAACTGCAGAATCTCTCCTTTGAGGAACTCCTTAAACTTCATAAACTCCTTCTTGCTTAGCTCTTCCAAGTACCACATAAGGCCGAAATCAGAAAAGAAAGAAGCCATCATGTCCTAAGGAAGATAGACAGGTCTTCAGAGAGATGAATATGAGGAGTAATAATCAGACGGGATCTGTGGAGAAATCAGGCAAGCAGCTGAGTTACTAAAAAATGGGGTCAAAGGTCTCGGGAGATGGTTGAGATGTAAAGTGTTCACTGTGTAAGTGTAAGGGAATAAACTGGATCCTCAGCATTCATGTAAGAAGCAGGGCGTACAGCCACAAAACCTTTAACCTACAATACAGCCTGCCTGCAAGATGTGCTGGGGTAATTAATACTGGTGCAGAATTTGTAAGAGTGGCCAACAAATGACTGGTTCAACTTGAGGGCCATGCCAAGAAACGGAGCCCACATCTGACACTGTGTGGATGGCCAGGAACCAGAGGCTGGTCAGCCCAGACCCAGAGTAGAACCAAACACAACTGGCAAAAAAAACTCAATGAAATGATTCCTAATGATTTTTCTGCTACTCATAGATCGGTGCCTAGCCCAACTGTCATCAGAGATGCATCATTCAGTAACTGAGAGGAGCAGATCTAGGGGACAGGGGAGGTGTGTGTGAGAGGGACTTGGGAAGTGGAGGTAGGGGAAAAACTACGGTTGGGATTTAAAGAAAAAACACAGAAGCAGCAGCAAAGTGTGCTGGTACAGCAGTGTAATCCCAGCACTGGGAAGGCAGACACAGGAGGTTCCCTGGGGCCTGCTGGCTAGCTTGTCTAGCCACATTGGGTGAGCTCCAGGTTTACTGAGAGATCCTGTCTCAAAAATAAGGTAGACAGTATTTGAAGAAGATATCTGATGTCAATATCTGGTTTCCACACAAACACTCTGCTCCCCATCTCCACACGAACATTTGGTCAATAACTTATTATATAGTATACTGTTCATTTTGGGTGACAGTAAGGGTGGGGAGTTCTTCAGCATGGGCTCATTTTAACTCTCATCCCATTGAAAGGCTCATTAAAACAACAACACGATTTCTTCCTTCTCAACCTTCCTAATGCTGCGGAACTTTAATACAGTTTCTCATGGTTTAGTGACCTCCAACCATAAAGTTATTTTCGCTGCTTCTTCATAACTGCAATTTTGCTACTTTATGAACAGTAATATAAACATCTGTGTTTTCCTATGATCTTAGGTAACTCCTGTGAAATAGTCCTTCACCTCCCCAAAGGGGTCAAGACCCACAGGTTGAGAACCACTACAACAACATTTGGAAAATACTCTAAGAAATTACTGATGGGGCTGCAGTGATGGTTCAGCAGTTAAGAGCATCTGGTACTGCTGCATAGGACCCAGGTTTGGATCCCAGTACACAAACTGGGGCGCTCACAGATGCCAGTAACTTTAGCTCCAGGGGATCCAACATCCTCTTCTGGACTCTGGAGGCATGTCACAAGTATGGTGCACCTACACACGCAGGCAGAGACATACACATAAATAAATCTTAAAAGAAGCACTGGTCCCTCTAACTCTGGTGCTACCAGGGGCAATGCTAATACAGAACAGTTATTTATGATGCTATTATAACACTATTATGGTACACGAGACACTTCTGGCATAATAAACCAGCTGTAAATATAAACAGGTAGCTGAGTCAAGTGGTAAAGGCCTGGATTCCCAGCTACTTCAGAGACTGAGGCAGGAGGAACACAAGTTCAGGGTCTGCCTACAAACATAGTGAGGTTAAAGCAAACCCTGCAACTTAGTGAAACCTTGTCTTAAATAAAAAGATGGCTCAGTGGTTAAGAGCACTGGTTGCTCTTCCAGAGGACCTGCGTTCACATCCCAGCACCCATATTGTGGCTTACTACGATGGTGGGGGTGCAGGTGAGTACTTGCTGATCTTGCAGGACCCCATTCAGTTATCAGCACCCACATCAGATGGCTCACAACTACCTGCAACTCCAGTTCAAGGGCACTTGACACCTTCTTCTGGCCTCCCTGGACATCAGGAATACACATGGCGCACAAACAAACCACTCATACACATGATAAATAAGTTATTTTTGAAGTATATAAAAACAAAAAAAGAGGGCTGATTTATGGATCAGTGGTGGAGTGCTCGTGCAGTATGTGCACTGTTCTAGATTCGGTCTTCAGTAGTGAAAAAAAATGGATATGCCAAAACCAAACAAAGGAAGGCTTAACATAATTATGATGTCCAAGAATCAAAACACAGAAAGGAGGGCCCTCTCTAGATGATATCACATGCAGAAATAAGAGAATCATGCAGAAAATATGAGAAATTAACTTATATCCACCTAGCACATCTACAATCTAAAGCAAATAGCTTATCCATAAGTAGTGGGAA
>CAJQZJ010032290.1:3668720-3703473 GCA_907164525.1 Lophiomys imhausi
CCCTGAGACCTACATGGTGGAAGGAGAAAACTCACAACTGCAAGTTGTCCTCTGATCCACTCACACACAATATATAGATGAGTAAATAAATGTAATAGAGTTTTAAAAAGTAAAGGGTAAATCCCAGAAATAAGGAATTCCAATAGTATTAAATTAACTGTGGATAATTAATGTTGCTCTATTTTACTGTTATTATTAATAATTTGTTATGTCCAGTGTATATATTAAACTTTTGTAGGTGTATATATGGAAAAAAATATACAGAGTTCCATCCTATCTTAGTCTCATACATTTACTGGGTAGCTTCGAATAGACATAGAAGACCATTGTGTGTGTATATATATATTATATATATATAATATTATATATACACATATTATGGAAAGATGGTCAGGTTTTTATATTGACCCTATATTGATCAAAACTACCACACACAGACACACAGACACCCATATATATGAATATTTAATATATATATTAAATCATGGCTAGATGGGTTTGAAACACAAGCACAGTCATGTGCTCGAGCATGTCAGGCAGCTGCTCCACCACTGAGCCAGAGCTCTATGCCGTCCATTGTCCAGTCTGGTCCAGTGTTGTCATTGTCATGCCATGCCCCCCCCCCCAAAAAAAAAAGCTGCTTTGAAGCCTTACAACATGAGTTTGATCCTGGGGACTCGCTTGGTGGAAGGAGAGAACAGACTCTCCTCAGTTGACCTCTGACCTCCACACATGAACACACACATGCACACATACACAAACATAGACATGCACACACACATGTGACCTTTTCTTTCACCATAAGGCTTTTGGTGCTTTGGTTTTAGACCTCTTTATTGGGTTATTTCCTAATTTACAAAGACCTAGGAGTACAGAGAGATATTACATTTTTGTATTTTCCCCTTTTGTGTCTACTGAGAGCCCCATCATTTTTCCTTTGTTGTGTGTGATGAGACGGGTCACAGTCACCAGTGGTACCCAGAACGCTTGGCTGATTTCGGCAGATGACTGCCCTTGGGAACAGGTCCTCAGTGATGGTTACAGATGCAGGTGATTTCAGTCTGCTGACTCCTGGGTTAAGGATCTGGAGCAGTGGTCCTCAATTCCTAATGCTGCGGCTCTTTAATACAGTTCCTCGTGTTGTGCTGCTATGACCCCAAACGTCCCACAAGTATCTAATTAGAAATATTTTACTTATTTCTTATTTTGCACTATTTTTTATGTGTTCATTTTACATCCCATTTGCAGCCCTGCTCCTTCCTTTCCTCCCAGTTTCCCCCTCCTACCCACTTCTCCCATTCCTTATTTGTTTTTTCTTTTTCTTTCTTTTTTTTTTTTTAGTGTGTAGGAGAGAGAGCAGTGTTGATAATGAGGAGTGTTGAAGTGTGGAAAATAGGAGTGTTGATAATGAGGAGTATATTATAAGTGTTAGAAGAAGATTAATTACTTTCTTCTGGGGTTTACCAGATCTAACTAATTGGAAGTCAGTTGTACTAGTTATACTAAGGAACTATGAACCTCATCAATAAATTGATACATATAGGAATAATCAGACTACATCAATAAAGTGTCAATATCATGCTGCTGCTTCAGATCCGAGGTAAAGTGAAATTTTATCTGACAAAGGAGGTAGACAATTAGGAATGTGGATCCAATAATAACATGAAGATCATGGAATCCGGTTGCTATAAAGAATGTAGATCCATACATCCCATCTGAGATTGAGAATGATGTTTCGAAATATTCTGAGCCCTGGAGAATAGCAAAATAAAGTCCAAGTAAAATTGTGATGAGTAGGACTTGATTTATATTGTTACATTTACCGTTTATTAGGCTATGGTGGGCTCGTTGAGTGGCAGAATTCCTGTTGGTGGTCAGCATCCTCTGAGATCATGCGTAGGTACAAGGCTAGAGTGGGAAAAGGCTCAGAAAAAGCCTTCAAAGAAAATTTCAGAAATGATAAATAGGATTATCCCATAGCGGAGGCCTTTTTGGACAATTGGTTTGTGGTGGCCTTGATAAGTTCCTTCACAAATAATGTCTCATCATCATTGGAGTATAGTTAACATTCAGGATTGGGCCAATTAATAGAAGTATTGTTGAGTTAAAGTGGAATCATATTACTAGCCTTGAGGTTAGGGAAAGCGGAGAGAGCCCCTGTTAGTAGTAATGGCTTGGGTTAACTATAATTTATTTTCCATAACTTCAGTCTAGCTAGATTTATTGCAATGATCTTTTAAAATATTTTGGGTTTATGTTTGTTCATTTTATTTACTTAAAAACTTGTTTTAAGACGGTCTCTAAGACTGGTTTCAGACTCAGACTGGTCTTGAACTCTCTGCATAGCTAATGACGACTTTGAACTCCTGATTCCCCTTCTCAATAAGTGCTGGCACTGTAGGTGATGGACACCACTACCCCTTGTTTATGCAACCGTTGGGCCTTGAACTCAGGACCTTGTGCAAACTGGGCAAGCATTCTAGTGAGCTACCCTCCAACTCCTTAGTTTTTAAATTTTGCTTACTATTAATATTTCTTTCTGTTTTTTTACTTATTTATATTCTTTATTAAAATAATCTTCATCATGTGTGTCCATTGTACATGGCTGTGTTACAAAGGGACATTTGCATGATAAAACAGAGAAGGAAAAGAGCCCAAGGGAAGGCACAAGAGTCAGAGAGCACTCATTCACACACTCAGGAATCTCATAAAAACACTAAACTGGAAACCATAAGATATACACAGAGGACCTGGTGCAGACCCATGCAGGCCTTGTGCTCGCTGCTTCAGTCTCTGTGAGTTTATGTGAGCTTTGCTCTTGTTGATTTAGAGGGCCTTGTTTCCTTGTCCTCCATCCCCCCTGGCTCTTATACTCTTTCTTCCTCCTCTTCTTTTGGGGTTCTCTGAGCCCTGAGGGGAGGGATTTAATAGAGACAAACCATTTAGAGCTGAGTGTTTCAAGGCCTCTTACTCTCTGCACAATGTCTTGCTGTGGGTCTCTGTATTTGTGCCCATTTGCTGCAGGAGGAAGCTTCTCTGATGACGACTGAACAAGTCACTGTTGTGTGAATAGAGCAGAATGAAAATTTTTTTGCTACCTTTTCTTTTGGACTAGTATTATTTGGTTTTACACTAGATTCCCGGGCTATCTAGTCTCAGGTACTTGGCCACCCAAGCAGAGTTGGGTATAGGTTCTTTCTTGTGGAGTGGACCTTAAGTCAAATCAGATAATGGTTGGCTACTCCTACAAACTTTGTGCCACCATTGCACTAGCTTGTCTTGCAGGAAGGCATCACTGTACATTAGAGGGTTTTTGGCTGACTTGGTGTTTACAAGTTTGTTTTGTTAGCAAACAGAGTACCTTCTTGTAACAAAGACAATAGAACATAGGGTCGAAGGCTCTACGTAGGCACCAGCTTGACTTCTCCAGGTTCATTGAGTTATGTTGGTCGTGTTTTCTGTGGGCCCTGCTGTCAGTTCGTGGAGAGCAAGCCATAGTGCTGACAACAGCCTGGGTGGTTTGGGGATTCCCATGGCACAGCTTTGGACAACCACTCTGTTAGATGTAACCCAATCCCAGGACTGGAAACTTCCCTTAGTGACAAGAGATGGTCACTGGAGTTCTATCCCTTCCATTACTTGGTGATTTCATTTAGAATATGGTTATATATGTACATATCTTAGGCAGCTTCTACTGTATTAGGTTTCCATATTACCCCTCAAATGGCCCTTCATTTAGCTGTCATATCCCCCCACTTCCCCACTTGCTCTTCCCATTCCAGTCCCCTATCAATCCATAACTGCCTGTTCTATTTCCCTTTCCTAATGAGATCTAGCTGAACCCCTAGTCTCTGGTTCTATATCTAATTTCTGTGGTTCTACCAATTGTGGCTAGTTTATCATTGACTTAACAGCTAATATCCACATATAACCGAATATGTACCATATTTGACTTTCTGTATAGGTTATGCCACTCGGAGTTTTTTTTTTTAGTTCCACCCATTTACCTGTGAATTTCATGATGACACATTTTCTAAAGTTATTTTTTGCCTCATCTGCTGCCCGAGGAAGCCTCTCTGATGATTACTGGACAAGGCACAGATCTGAGTATAGTAGAATACCATTAGGAATCATTTCATTAAGTTTTTTCTTTTTTCTTTTTTTTTTGCCTGTTATGTTTGGGTCTACCCAAGGTTTCTTGGCAATCCAGTCTTCGGTTCCTGGCCATCCAGGCAGTGTAGGGTGTGGGCTCTCTCTCATGGTGTCGGGCTCAAATTAAACTACTCCCACAAGTTCTGTGCCACTATTGCCCCAGCACATCTTGTAGGATGTCACTTTTGTTTTTTTAAATTACTAAATAATACTCCATGGTGTAAATGCACCATGTTTTTTTTTAATCCATTCTTTTAAGAGACTTCTAGATTGTTTAATTTCTGGTGATTATGAATATAGCAGAAATGAATATGGTTGAGCATGTATCTCTGTGGTAGGATGAAGTGTCCTTTGGGTAGATGGTCAGGAGTGGTGTAGCTGGATCTTGAGGTAGATCTAGTCGTATCTTACCAAGGAACTGCCACACTGATTTCCATAGTGGCTGTACAAGTTTGGACTCCCACTAGCAATGGATGAATGTTTCCCTTACTCCACGACCTCTTCAGCATGAATGCTTACTTGTTTTATTGGTTTTAGCTATTGGGACAGGTATACGATAGAATCTCAAAGTAGTTATGATTTGCATTTTCCTGATGGCTAGGAATGTTTAACATTTCCTAAAGAGTTTCTCAGCCATTTGAGATTCCCCCTTTGAGGAGACCGTATAGTAGGTGCCCTTTTGTTTTATATACTCTAGTTTATTTTACTGTTCTTAAACCTCTACCTCCCTTCCAACCCTTATTCCTTCCAACCACCCCCCAACACTAGGTAGGAGAGAAAGAAGGTTAGAGAGGAAAGGGACATAGGTCTCTTTGAGCTACTTCCTGCTGAATAGGGTCTTTGAGTTCTTTGAGGCAATACCAATCTCAGTCATCAGGCTATCCAGCAGTGCAGCAAACCAGCAACAGCCCAAACCATCAGCAGTACAGGGGAGCAGCACCAGCAGGGAGAGCAGAAGCCTCTTTTTTCTTCAGAGCACATCTCTGCCCATCTCTGGGCTCTGGCATTTATACCTCTCACCAGAGTCCTCAGAATCAAACTTTCTGCAGCTGGTTAAACCATGCCACTGCTAGCACACAAGACAATTTATAAGCAGCTGTGGACAAACTAAAGCAGCCCAATATCCCACCCCTGGGATTATAACAAAAAGATTCTAATAACATAACTGGGTTTTTTAAGAACCAAAAACTCTTACCACAAAACTGTCTAGATCTACATCCCATATTTTAATTTTGTTTTCTTGATATCTAGATTTTTGAGTTCTATATATATTTTGGATATTAGCCCTCCATTGGATGTGTAGTTAGTAAAGATCTTTTTCTATATGTGGGCTGCTGCTTTGTCCAAATGATGGCATCCTTTGCTGTACAGAAGTTTTTCAGTTTTATAAGGTCCCATTTATTAATTGCTGATGTTAGTGCCTATACTGTGTTTTGTTCAGAAAATCGTTTCCAGTGTCAATGCATTCAAAGCTGTTCTGCACTTTCTCTTCTATCAGGTTCAGTGTATATGGTTTTATGTTGAAGTCTTGTATCCACTTGTGTTTGAGTTTTGTACACAGTGTTAAGTGAGCATCTATTTTTATTCTTCTACATGTAGCCATCCAGTTTGATCAGCACAATTTGTTGAAGATGCTGTCCTTTTTCCCCCAGTGTGAATTTCTATTTTTTTAAAATGGAAAACCAGGTTTGCATAGATGTGTGGATGTATGCCTGGGTCTTCAGTTTGATTATATTGATAAATGTGTCTGTTTTGTGCCAGTACCATGCTTTTTTAAAATTACTATAGCTTTATAGTACTACCTGAAATTGGGGAGAGTGATACCTCCAGCAGTTCTTTATTATTCAGGATTGTTTTAGCTATCCTGGGTTTTTTGTTTCCATATGAAGCTGAGAATTGTCCTTTTCAAGATCTGTGAAGAATTGTGTTGGACTCCTGATAGGAATTGCATTGAATCTGTAGATTGACTTTGGTAAAATGGTCTTTATTACTATGTTAATCTTACTGACCCATGAGCATGGGAAATCTTTCCATCTTATGATATCTTCTTCAATTTCTTTCTTTAGTGTTTTAAAGTTTTAACATACAAGTCTTTCACTTGCTTGGTTTGAGACAATTATGAAAGGTGTTGCTTCCTTGATTTCTTTGTCAATTTGATTTTCATTTGTATGTAGGAAGGCTACTGATTTTTTGAGTTAATTTTGTATCCAGCTACTTTGCTGAAATTATTGATCAGCTGTAGGAATTTCTTGGTGGAAGTTTTTTGATCACTTATGCATACTGTGAATAAAGGTACGTTGACTTCTTCCTTTTCAATTAGTATCCTCCCAATTTCCTTTGGTTGTTTTATTACTTGAAGACTTCAAGTATCATATTGAATAGATATGGAGAGAGTAGATGCACGGTGTTATTTCACTATCTTTGTATCTGTTGAGATCTGTTTTGTGGCCGAGTACATGGTCAACTTTGGAGAAGGTTCCATGAGGTGCAGAGAAGAAGGTGTATTCTTTTGAGTTTGGGTGAACTGTTCTCTAGGTCGTCCATTTGTTTTATAAAGTCTGTTTAGATTTTGTCTGGATCACCTGTCTTTTGGTTATGGTAGGTAGTGTAGTCTCCCAGTATCACTGTGTGATGGTCAATATGTGATTTAATCTGTACTAGTGTTTGTTTTTCAAACTTAAATGTTTGCAGCATAGATGTTAAGAATTGCCATGTTGCCGGGCGGTGGTGGCGCACGCCTTTAATCCCAGCACTTGGGAGGCAGAGGCAGGCGGATCTTTGTGAGTTCGAGGCCAGCCTGGTCTACAAAGCGAGTCCAGGACAGCCAGAGATATTCAGAGAAACCCTGTCTCGAAAAACAAAAAAAAAAAAAAAAAAAGAATTGCCATGTCCTCTTGGTGGATTTTTCCTTTGAGTATTTAGTGTCCTTCCCTATCTCTCCTGAGTAGTTTTATTTTGAAGTATATTTTACCAAGTATTAGAATGGCTATACCAGTTTGCTTCTTAGGTCCATTCGCTTGGAATAAATTTACCATCCTTTTACCTTAAGGTAATGTCTATCTTTGATGTTAAGTTATATTTCTTGTATTCAGGAGAAGATGGATCCTGTTTTTGTACCTGTCAGTCTGTGTCTTTTTATTGGGAAATTTAGATTATTGAGTTTGAGAGATACCATTGAGCAGTATTTGTTGGTTCCTGTTATTTTCTTAGTGTTGGTGTATTTCCCTTCTTTTTATTTGCTGGTCTGGAATTATTTATTCCATGTGTTTTCTTGGATGTGTTTAACTTCTTTAGGTTGGTGTTTCCCTTCTAGCACCTTCAGTAGGACTGGGTTTGTAGATTGATATAGTTAAAATTAGCTTTTTCATGGAGTGTCTTATTTTCTCCATCTGTGGTGATTGAAAGTTTTGCTGGGCATAGTAGTATGGGTTGGCATCTGTAGTCTCTTAGAGTCTTGAGCATATTTGTCCAGCCTCTTCTTTTCTGGCTTTTAGAGTCTCCATTGAGAAGTAAAGTGCAATTTTATTAGATCTGCCTTTATACGCTACATGGACTTTCCCCTTGCGTCTTTTAATATTCTTTCTTTGTTCTGTATGTTTAGTGTTTTGATCATTATGTGCTGAGGGGAATTTCTTTTTAGGTACAGTCTATTTGTGTTCTGTATGCTTCTTGTACCTTGATAGGCATCTTTTTCTTTAGGTTACAAGAATTTTCTATGATTTTTTGAAAATATTTTCTTTTTCTTTGATTTGAATTTCTTTCCACACTCTATTGTTGATTTGATCTTTCATAGTATACCAGCTTTCCTCGATGTTTTCTTCCAGGATTGTTTTCGATTTAACATTTCCTTTGACTGAGGTATCCATTTTTTCTACTGTGTCCTCAATGCTTGAGATTCTTCCATCTCCTGTATTCTGTTGGTGAGGCATGCCTCTGAGGTGCCTGTTTGAGTTCCTAAATTTTTCATTTCCAGATTTCCCTCAATTTGGTTTTTCTTTGTTGATTCTAATTCCATTTTAGCCCTTGAACTGTTTTAATCATTTCTCTATACTGTTTCTTTGTGTTTTTCTGGATTTCTTTTAAGGGATTTAGTCATTTCCTCCTTAAGGACCTCTATCATATTTGTGTAGACTGTTTTAAGTGTTTTTCTTGTGCCTCAGCTTTGCTGCCATATTCAGGGTCTGTTGTGGTAGGGTTGCTGGGCTGCAGTGTGTGGTAGAAATTAGGCCTTTTAGTGAAATTAGTAGGCATTCATCTTAGCATAGATATTTGGATGGTGTCCTTTTGAGTTCGCCAAGATGGAAACACGAACTGCCCTATTGAAGGGGCATGGCTAAGAAACCTGCAGGCCCTGAAGATGACTTGGTTGCCACCACAGCAGGACTTCTGAGAAACCTTGAGAGACTTTGGACCCTCACTGAGGTTCATTCACTCCTCTTGCTCCTGCCCTCACTGACTGAAAACTCATGCTGGAGAAGCACACAGCAAGGTATGCCATTAACCAAATTTACATAGAACCTGTTGAGACAGAGTTCTTTCAAAGCATCTGAGTTGGGGTCCCAGAATGCCAAAAGGGCAAAGAGGTGAGTGAAGTTCGGAAGCTGCTTGGAGAGGCCTTCTGCTGGGAGGTTTGTCCGGGTCAAGGAGATCTCAGAAGCTGCTTGGAGAGGCCTTCTGCTGGGAGGTTTGTCCGGGCCAAGGAGATCTCAGAAGCTGCTTGGAGAGGCCTTCTGCTGGGAGGTTTGCCCGGGACAAGGAGATCGTAGAGGTGAATTTCAGCTGACAAAAAAAGCCGGCCTCAGTTTGGCAGTTGGAACAGACTAACTTTATAAGCCGGGCACAATTTGGTAATGGAAATAAACTGGCCTTACGAACTAACAAAGTAAGGTTCAATGGACTTTAAGTTTGAAAGATACTACCTGATGGGACTGCTGTAAACCAACATGGAGCTACGCTAAGAATATTAATGTCCTTTTAAGAAAATAGTATTAACTGTTGTTAGATAGGTATTAGAATGCTCTTAGGTAGATATTAGAGTGTTCTTAGATAGATTATAGATGATAGATTACAGGGTTTAGGTTATAGGATTTAGGTATTGTATAGGTGATTGATAAGGATTAATAAATGTAAGTGTGATAAATAAAAATATTCTGTTACAGTAGTGGAGACATAGTGTCCTGTTTTGATTGTGTTTTTACATCAAGGCATCTGAGATTGGGAAGATTGTAGTTCTAGGTACTGATATATGGTCTTGTCTTTATTGGGTGGGTGTTTTGTTCCTTGGATTATGTTTCCTCTCTAGTTCTTAGGAGAGTGTGGTGACTGTGGGCTGCCTGGTAGGGAATTCTTCTGGGATCCTGATGTGTGTGGCCACCTGGGGTTTCAGGGAAAATGTGTTTCTGAGTACTGGGAGCTGATATTTAGGAATAGGAATGGGCTTCGAGAGGCAACAGAGTCTACATGAGGTACAAAAGCAGAGGGTTCTATCAGCATCTGTTTAGTTCTCTGGAAATGGGGCAGAGAGTGAGGAGAGGCCACAGCAGAAGGCCTGCTATAGAGCTGGGGATGAGACTAGGGGATTGGACTTGGATAAATGGATGAATGTCTGTAGTTAGCCTAATTGCTTGCCTGGCTAGTGTGTCCTGTGGGTTCTGAGAGACTGTGTACTGGTGGGGAGTCTGGGATAAAGGTTTGAGTAGGGGAAGGGAAATTAGAAGGGGAAGGTCTGTGTGATCCACTAGAGATATGTGGAGTGGGGTATGGAAGGGATGTTGCAGTAGGTGTTTTGCTGCAGAGCTGGGGATGAAACTGGGTGGTTGGATGTGGAGGAGCAGAGGGAGGGGTGAAGATCTGCAGATAGCCTACCTGCCTCTCTGGCTGGAATGGCCGGTGGGTTCTCAGGGAGTCCCTTCTACTTTCATGTAACACATAACCCTCTTTTCTTTCCCTTAATAAAATCTTTATCCCATGCTATCATCTCCTTTCTGCTTTGAACACACACACACACACACACACACACACACACAAGCACACATACACATACAAGTACCCACATATACATACACACTCCACATACATGATGCACACAAATACAGACATACACACTCACCAAATCGGCACACACACACATACATAAGTACACATATACATACATAAACACACTACACTTACACACACACACAGAAGCATACACATAAGCACACTCAAACCCACAGATATGCACACATACCCCACACACATACATAAACATGCAATACACATGCACACATGCATACTCATACAAGGCACATAGACAGCACACACATACATACACACACCACACACACATACACAAGCACACATCTGCATACATCCATGTGTACTCATTCACATGTACACACCCCACCCCCACACATCTAGATTCCATATATCGAAGAAAACACAATATGGTATTTTTTTTCTGAGTCTGGCTAATTTAGCTTATCAGGTCTCCAGTATATAGATCCAGTTAAGCTGACTGGATAAAAACAAGGATCCAACCACCTATTGTCTCTGAGAAACACGTGTTGTTGGCAAAGACACAGATGGAGAGTGAAACATTGGAAGTCAGTTTGTCAAGTGAAGGGAAGCTGAGAAACAGGCCAGTGGGCTTTTTCTGGGGTTCAATTAAGTAGATTTCAAACCAAGACTAGTAAGGGCAGATGAAGAAGGCCATTGCAGGTTAATGAGGGAAACAAGTCTTCAAGAAGGTGTGATGCAGACACACTGTGTATTGGGCTCACAGTCCCGTAAGAAAACGAGAGTGGCACAAAATCTCACATGAGTCCTTTATCCATGACTCAGGGAGGCAGGTTTCTGTTCTCCAACTGACTTATGAGTCCTCTTCCATTTATTATTATTATTATTAGTTGTTGCTTTTGAGACAGAATTTCTCTCTATGTAGCCCTGGCTGTCCTGGAACTTGCTCTGTAGACCAGGCTAGCCTCCAACTCAGAGATCCGCCTGCCTCTGCCTCCCGAGTGCTGGGATTAAGTGCATGCACCACCACTGCAGTCTGGCTCATTTACTTTGTTTTTAATTTGTGTGCATGTATGTATTTTTGTTGTTGTTTTAATTTTATTTATTTTACATCTTGACCGGTTTCCCCTCCCTTCTCTCCTTTTAGTGGCTTGCCTCCACCTCTCTTGTCCAACCCTATCCACTCCTCTTCCATTTCTCTTCAGAAAAGGGCAGGCCTCCATGGACATCAACCAACCATGGCATAGCAAGTTGCAGAAAAACTAGCCACTTCTTCTTCTATTAGGGTTCCCTCCTGTGGCATGGGTCTCAAGCTGGGCCTGTTATTGGTTGGCCACTCCCCAGCTTTCCTGTGCCACCTTTACCACAGCACATCTTGTAGGAAGGGCAAATTGTAGGATGAAGGTTGTGAGGCTGGGCTGGTGTCCCAGTCCCTCCACTGGAAGTCTTGCCTGGTTACAGGAGATGGCCGGTTCAGGCTCCATATCCCCTATTGCTATGAGTCTTAGCTAGGGTCAACCTCACTGATTTCTATTAGTTTCCATTGCCCTAGTGTCGGAGGCTTCAGCTTCCCACAACCATATGAACTGGTGGCCAACAGTCATGAGGAACTTAAGACAGGGAACAGGGTTCTGATGGTTGTGAGTACAACTGATTAAAAACAACTCAGGATCAACTTCATTGTGGTGAACAATGCTTATATAGAACTTTGAGGGGGGATAGGAATATCCAGGATGGGAAAAGGTCATTGGCTGAAGGCTAAGGTACTGAGATACCTCATTACCTTAGGGAGGCTTGCTGAATGGGTTTCTTGTTGGGGGAAAGGGAGTTGGACCTGTAATTTCCCTAAGAGCAGCCCTCAGGTAGTGGATGTGGTTTCCAGGAAAGTCCAGGTAGAGAAGAGGAAGCCTTGCTGACAAAGGAAGTCTGCCATTTTGTACCAACCTCAGGGCTTTCCAGTAATGTCAGACCTTAGCAGTAGGGTTTCCAGACACCCTAAGTTTATAGCTTGTCCTAGAGATGCCCACTGATTCTCAATTTTCTGAGAGATTGCCATATTGATTTCCAAAGTGTCTGTACAAGTTTTCACTCCCACCAGCAATGGAGGAGTGTTTCCGTTGCTCCAAGTTTTCTCCAGCATGAGCAGTCACCCATGCCTTTCTATCTTATCCCCCATTCATCCAGCAGACAACCTGTGCTCCACCTAATGTTTGGCAGTGAGTTTCAGCCTCTGTTTGGAATCTCCGAGGCATGGAGGTTCTCAGAGGACAGTTATGCTATGTTCCTGTCTGTGAGCATGGCAGAGTATCTTTTTGTAGTGATAGGGGTTGGCTCTCTCCGTTGGGATAGGTCTCAGGTTGGGCCCGTCATTGGTTGGACATTCCTTCAATTTCTGGTAATATATTTATCCTTGCACTTCTTGTATACAGGGTAGCTTTTGGGTTGAAGTTTTTGTGGGTAGTTTGGTGATCACCTCCCTCATCTAGAAGACCTATCTAGCTAGAGGGAGGCTTCTTCAGTGTCCGTATCCCCCACTGCTAGGTGTCTCAGATAGAATCATCCCATCTTCTCCCAGGGGCCTACCCTGTTGCTGGTGTCTAGCTAGTCTCAGAAATGCCTCCTGTTCTGTTTGCTGTCTTTTTCCCAGTCCTCTTTCCTCCAGTCTCTGGTATCCCTACAACTGATTCCCCCCTCCTTTACCTCTCCTACCCAGTTCCCTCTCTTCATTCACTTCCACTGTCTATATTCTATTTCACCTTCTGAGTGCCATTCAAATATCCTCCCTTGGGCCCTCTTAGTTGCTTAGCTTCTTTGGGTCTGTGGATTGTAGTATGGTTATCCTGTAGTATATGGCTAGTGTCTGCTTATGAGTGAGTACATGCCATGTTTATCTTTCTGGGTCTGAGTTACCACACTCAGGATGATTGTTTGTAACTGAACTTTTAAAAATTATTCAACAATTATTTATTAGTAACTATATTCACTTATAACAAATATAAACACTCACATAACTACTAACTCTACAACCCCTATTACCTAACCACTAAACCTATTGATAACTATTAAAACTATTTTCATAACCTTTTAGAAGGATACAGCCTCTGTGGTAGACCCTTTAATGCACTTAGCAGTCTTCTTCTGGAATATCTCAGATGTAGATCTGTTAGGGTAAATTGGCTATGGTGGTTTCACCTTAAATAAGGCTTGAGGCTTTCTTCTCTCTGAGAGACCTCAGCGTCTGTAGGCCAACTTATTTCCCTGTATCAGCAACTCTGCTGCTCTGCCTCAGTCTTTAAAGCTGGCCACAGTTCCGTTCAGGCCGCTGTTCAGACAGGTCAAACCCCTCTAGGCAAAAGCTGAGCCACAGGCTCCTTGGCCTTTTGCTGCCTGCTGAGGCTTTCTCTGTTCACCAGCTTCTTTCTGCCTCAGGGATATCTGGCCATCAGTCCACCAGCACTTTCTCCATCACAGCATACAAACTACTCATTGTCCTTTCTAGCGTGAGGACTCGCTGGCATCAGAGCTCTCTAGCATGGGGCCCTCTTGGCTCCATCCACTTGTCCTTAAATAGGATTGCTCCTTGTTCCACCTGCTTCAGCTTAATCTGGGCTCTGCCCACTTAGCAGCTGAAAACAATGCCAGGCCATAAAAACCCTGTTTTTAGTCCATAGAGTCTTTCCTTATTTCACCCGGCTTCAACCTTGTTTTTAGTCCATAAAGACTCCCCTCATTTCACCTGACTTCATCCTTGATTTTACTCCATAAGCTGATAAGCTAATTGCCCACAGCCAAGTTGATCTTCATGCCCCGAATTAAGAGACTGTATTAGAAACCCCTAGATATTTACTAAATCTAATTTATATTAATCTATCTCCCTACAATCATTTCTAGTACCAATCAAAGAACATGCAGCTTTTTCATCATATGTGTACTCTAGCATGTGGAGCCGGGGTTGTTTCTGACATGGACTCTGACACCTGCTTTTTGACCACTTCCCCCTAACATGGCTTCAGTGCATGGCCTCAATGGAAGAGAATGCACTCAGTCCTGATGGGCTTGATGTGGTGGGGTGGGGTGGTATGGGGTGCTCCCCTTTTCTGAGAAGGGGAAAGTGGACAGAAGAAAGGGGACAGGAGGGCGGTACCCAGAGGAGGGGAGGGAAGGGGCTATGATTGGGATGTAAAATGAATAAATAAACTTAATAAACTTAAAAAATAAAATAAATTTTCTTCATTCACTATATTGTAATTACAGTAGCATATTATTAGTATTATATAGATAATATATTATATTATCCCTTCCTCCTGCTCCCATTTCCTCCCCACCTCCCCTCCTATCACGATCCATGTGATGTCTGTCTCTCCTTAGAAAACAAATAATAATAAAATAAAATAAGATAAATTAAAAAAGCCAGAATCTGACAAAAAGAACCAAACAAGGAAAGGAATCAAAGAGAAGGCACAAGAAATGTATATATATACAGAGACACACATGTTCTAACATAGGATTCCCATAAAAACCCCAAACCAGAAGCCATTATATATAGAAAAAGGGAGCCAGATGTGGTGGTGAACACCTTTAATCCCAGCACTTGGGAGGCAGAGGCAGGTGGATCTCTGTGAGTTTGAGGCCAGTTTGGTCTACAAAGTGAGTCCAGGACTGCCAGGGATACACAAAGAATCCCGGTCTCAAAAAACAAAACAAAAACAAAGATATAGAAAAAGGATCTGTAAGGTAGAAAAAAAAATGCCCTGACTTAGCATTATGAGACAAGGAACCTCCAAGATGCCATGGAGTTCATTAAAAAAATATTGAGTTTTAATCCAAGATTTTAAAATCATCTCTAATCATTATTATTATAAACATTAAGTTTAAGAGATGAAATAAGCCTATTTAGGAGGATCTAGATAGTACATGTGGATATTAAATCCAAGATGCATAATTTGTTATTCTTTTTGTTTTTTAATTAATTAGTTAATTAATTAACTTTGCATCCCAACCACAGTTTCCCCTCCCTCCTCTCCTTCCAGTCCTTCCCACCCCCATCGACTCCTTCTCCCTTTCTCTTCAGAAAAGGGGAGACCTCCATTGAGTTCATTTTATACTGATGATCTATTGCACAGCATGGCACCTGCCTTAAGAGTGGTTTGTTTCCCCAGTAAGACTCCCTTGGAGAAAGCTAATTTTTTATTTGTTATCAATGGGAAATTGTTTCTGGATTACCTCAATATCATGAAGCATATATCTTATGTTCTCTTCTAGAAGTTTCAGACTTTAATTTATTTTGAATTGATTTTTCCAAGGTGAAATATAAAAATGAACAGTGGGTCATTCAAAAAATCATAGAGAAAATAAAAAAAAATTCCTTGAAACAAATAATAATGAAAAAATCCTATCAGAACCTCTAGGACACAGCCAAGGCAATCATAAGAGGAAAGTTTAAAGAGATAAGTGTACGTGTGCATATTAAATAATTCAAGTGATATCAAATAAATAGCTTAATGGTGCATCGGAAGGCTCTCCAAAACCAGAAAGCACACAATCCCAATGACAGGAGATGCCAAAAAGACAACAAATCAACAAAGCAAGAACAAACAAAAAGTAATAAAGTTTAGGGAAGAAATTAATGAAACAGAGATACTTCACATGAAAAAAAAACAAACAAAAGGTTCTTTGACAAAGTTAAGATTGACAAAGCCTTAGCTATTCTGGCTGAAAGAAAGAGAGAGGAGATGCAAATTAATAAAATTAGAGATCAAAAAGGATGTCATTGCAATAGAGTATGGTGAAATACAAAACATCATTAATTTCTATAAAAATAATATTTGAAAAGCTGGATAGAAGAAATGGAAGAATTTCTAAATGCAATCATCTACCTAAATTAAACCCTAATGATATAAATAACTTAGACAGATCCATTACAGGCAATGGGACTGAAGCTGTTACTAAAAGCCTTCCCTCAAAACTGTCAAGGAAGACTTTATACTAATTAAGAATCCTGGACCCGCCGGGCGTGGTGGCGCACGCCTTTAATCCCAGCACTTGGGAGACAGAGGCAGGTGGATCTCTGTAAGTTCGAGGCCAGCCTGGTCTACAGAGTGAGTCCAGGACAGCTAAAGGATATACAGAGAAACCCTGTCTCGAAAAACCAAAAAAAAAAAAAAAAAAAAAAGAATCCTGGACCCAGGCCCTCCACATATATTTAACAGTTGTGCAGCTCGGTCTTCATGTGGGACCCCTAACAGCAGGAGCAGGGGCTGTCTCTGACTCTGTTGCCTGCCTTTGGATCCCTTTACCCTAACTGGGTTGCCTTGTCTAGCCTAAGTAGGAAAAGATGTGCCTAGTCCTATGGCAACTTGATATGCCAAGGGTGGTTGATATCCATGGGAGGCCTCCCCTTTTCTGAGAAGAAAGGGAGGAAGGGTAGATGAAGGGGAAGATGAGGTGAGAGGGAGGGACTTGGAGGAGAGGAAGGAGGGGAAGCTGCTATCAGGATGTAAAGTAAATAAATAAATTATAATTAAAAATGAGAATAATTTGTTCTACAAATACAAAGTGATGGACCGAAATTTATTTTATGAAGCCAGTATTGTCCTGATACCCAAATGAAGTAAGAAAAGATAATACACAAAAATACAAAGCTACAGCCCAATTTCTTTTGTGAAATAGATGTAATATTATCAACAAAATGCTTACAAACTGAATTTAGAAACATATTGAAAAGATTATACATTGTGACCAGGGAGGCTTTAGCCCAGAGAGGCAAGGTTGGTTTAACACATGTAAATTAATAGATACCATGTAAGTGAACTTATGGACAGAAACCACAGAATCATTTCAATTGTGGCTGAAGTCCAAAATAAATCATGATAAAACTCATGTGAGGATTAAGTGAGCCAGCATGTTATCCTGTATCATGGGCTGGCCTGCAATCCACTGTACATCACAGACCGGCCTTGAACTCATGGTGATCTATTTTCCTTACTCAGTGTCTGAAGCATTGGGATTGCATGTATTAGACACCATGCCCAGTTTCTGGACATGACTGCTGTTGCAAACATTAGTGCAGAACAATATGGCAGGCTGCATAAGATCAAGCAAGTTATAATTTCCAGAAGGGATGGGAAAGAGGTTCCAGAGGCCCCACCCCTAATTGGGGAGCTATTGGCGTGGATAGCTGCTGGCAAAGAGAGAGAGGATCACTTTCTTTGAGATGCAAATGCTAATGAGTTTCTCATAGCCCACTGATGGGTACACACATACCCATGTGCATATGGCACGTGCTAATTTGACTCAGGTTAGAAAATGAATAAATAAATTTAGAAGAAGGACGTGAAGCTAGAAGGGGATGTGTTACAGGGTCCTGGGGAAAGTGAAAAAGGGTAGAGAGTAAGCTGGATGTGAACAAGACACATAGCGTACATGTGTTAAAATGAAAAAGAATAAAGAATATTAATTTTAAAAGACCATTGTTTTTTAAACTGATTAGAATATTTATGCCTATTATTATTAGTTCTGTCTTCTGTGTTTGGCCTTTTTCCTGTGGTTTTCAGCACCTGAAGATCAGAGAACAAGGATCCTTAGGATCTCTAAAGATCCTTTAGAGGGAGAAATAGTGGGGAAGTGGGGAAGCTTGCAGTTGAAACTTCATGAACACGCCTCAACCAGAGATGAAAGTACACATAAGAAAGGTGAAAGAAAATACAAATACAGTCCAGAACATAAAAGCTCACAAATGTGACCACCAGCATCAGGATGGTGTGGGCTGCTCTGGTCTCAGCGTGGCCTCTGTGGTCCTGATTGGGGGTGTGAATGTACTGCAGTCTCTGGTGGTGTCTGTTCAGGAGAACCACCATGGAGATAGTGGTCCAGACCATGATGCTGATGAACATGACATCATGGGAGAACTACAAGAAGCCCATGTCTACACTGAAACCAGAGGTGGAGCAGACCCACTTGCTTTTAGACTCAGTGTCATTGTGTGTGTTCTGTGGGCCAGTGGCTTTCATCGGAATGTAGACATTATATAAGACGCTGAACAACCAACAACTGTAACATGAAAAACTCACTACCTTGGGGGTCCTTCCTTGGAGTATCACTCTATTCCAGTTTCCAGGGACAAGAGTGACACACTGGTAGGTGCTCAGGACACAGATGGAGCACAAGTTTGTGCTTCGAGTCACCATGCGAATGTAGTACTCAGACTTACATTTGAAGTCAGTCAGAGGCTTCTTTGGAACAAAAAACATTATTTGGAAATGCAAGAGGAGGAGAATCAAGGCATTAGCCACAGCTACATGGGTGAGAACCACCTGTGTGGGCCTCCATTGAGAGCCAGTCAAGATAGGAGAGACATTATGGACAAATAGAAGGATGTTGGCCACAGTACCAATCCCAACCTGGCAAAGCAAGAGGATTGAAGAGCCACTTCCTCAGTGATTTTCAGGGCTTCATTCTGAGAGGACATAGAGAGGGCTTCGGTGGACTTTGGAGTGACGATCAGATGGGACAATGCTGCCATGGAGACTCTTCTCAAGTGTCTGAGCTTATGAATGGATTTAGAGGATTCTCTTTTTCTGCGGTACCACTGTACCACATCGTAGGAGGTTCATCCAGTGAACACTGCATGAATATTAGCTCAGAATATGACCTGTACTTCCTGTACATTCTCTTACTTCAAAATGGAGGATGTGTGACTATTAGAACCATATGTTGGCAACAACAACCTGTCATACATTTGAACATAACATGCTTTAGTAGACAGTGACTTGTTCCACTATCATAATTTATTTCCATGTCGTTCTTTATGTGATAATAACGTGTTAAGGAAACACAAGTACATGTTTCTTATAAAATTAGTAACTGAGTTAAGCAGCAAGAGAATATTGTGTCGGCTTTTGAGACACTTTCACATTATTCATCAATGTGACATAATCCAATATATTTCTGGAAAAATCACTAGTTTTCTGATCACACAAATGGACCTAGGTTTACACGAATATCCTCTTCTGTATGGAAAAAATCTCCAGAGTTTCAGTTTTTTATAGTTTTCTGTATCTTAATTGTTTTATTAAAGAGTCAGGCTGCTGAGATTCCCCTGAGTCATTTCTACTTCCCCCAGCTATATTCAATATCATAAACCCTGTCACTGGTAAACCCTCCGCACAGATATTATTTCAAGACTGAATATTTGAGTGACTCTGTTTAGTCTGAATCTTTGCTTGGGTCTAGCTAGGAGAATTGTGTTCCATCGAACAGATGAAAACCTGCCACCCACACAAAGATGGACATTGGAGTGACGATCAGATGGGACAATGCTGCCATGGAGACTCTTCTCAAGTGTCTGAGCTTATGAATGGATTTAGAGGATTCTGACAAAGATGTCAGATCAATGCCATGTCCGTCTGAGTGTCAACCAGTGAGACAGAAAGTTTCTCGAGATCACACAAAAGCATTTAACTTTTCTCATGAAACAGTAGAGAGCTCCAGAAGTAATAATTATTACTGTTGCCCTCAGAAGACACTGTGAGGTGCAGGAGGGAGAAGTGAATTTTAATAAAAGTCTATAATTGCTAGGATTCTATCCCCTTGGCCACAGCAAGGACATGCTGCTCATGGGACTGGAGGCAAACACCAGAAAACAATCACTGCAGAGGAACATTTCTCCTCCCCAACAGAAGACCCCATTGTGTCTCTCTATTTCCAGGAAACAGAATGAAAGGAAGTACACACCTGGTCCATTTTTTTTTCTCAGATCTTGGTACAGGCTGTGCTCAACAGTACAGGCTGTCCTCAGTCCTCATCTCGAGTGAGTCTAGGTTGCTTGTACTCATAAAAGGACAGTGTATCTGCCCCCACAGATACCCCCACAGAGCGCCAACAGATACCCCACTGAGTGCCTATTACCATGCCATGTCAATAACAACAGAGAGTTTGGGATACCTCCAGTTAATTTGATCCCCACAGCAAATCACCCTGAGAAGCTTCTAGGCAGTTAATGTTAGGCAGTTTGATCTTAATGAGCAGCTGAGCAAAGTTTAGAAAAGTTTTGCATGCTTCCTTTGAGGGAACTCTAAGTTCTGCTTTGGTGCTGTAATCAAAGGCGGGAACTTGGATCAGAATTCATTTAGTGTATG
This sequence comes from Lophiomys imhausi, assembly GCA_907164525.1. Classification (NCBI taxonomy): domain Eukaryota; kingdom Metazoa; phylum Chordata; class Mammalia; order Rodentia; family Muridae; genus Lophiomys; species Lophiomys imhausi. The sequence goes on from CAJQZJ010032290.1 coordinate 3,689,006, forward strand.
AATTCCAGTGGGCCACTTTTAGTAACTTTTCAGTGGTCCAAAACTGTCACCAAAAGTTGTCAAAAGCCTTTCATAAAGACCATCAGCCTGTGGTGTAGGAGTTGGTATTCCTTATGAAGCTGCATTCTTGTTGCCTAGTGAAGCCCAATGGGGACTTATTGAAGTCAATGCCCCTCACCCCAGAATCCCGAGGTTCCCCCAGTGTCCACTTGCTGGCAAGTAGACCCTAATTTGCTTTCTGAGATGCCACCATCACTGCTTCCTTGTGCTCCTCAAAGACATACTCGACTGGTATTTTCTGGAGCATCTTGACTCAGAGAAGTAATCATGGGCATACAGGCAAATACGTAGAGCAATCATTAAGAAGTGCAGAGAACCAGATATAGCAATGTGCACGCCGGTCCTGTCACTCAAAAGGTAGAATTAGGAGGGTTACATGTTCAAGGTTAGCCTCACCTACAAAACAATTTCAGTGCCAATTTATGTTACACAGCAAGACCCTGTCTCAAAAAAAAATCAACTAACTAAACAAACAAAAGCCTTAAGAATTGTAGCAATAGCATAAGACTTTACTTAAATAAATTTACATCTGAGTTTGTAACTTGATGGTAGGGTGTTTATCTAGCATGAATGAGCCCTTAAGCTCCATTGGTAGCAATGAAAATCATCCTTTTAAAAATCAAAGTCAATTAATTTTAATTAGAAAATTAAATACATATTATAGCCTAAAACTTTAGAGATTTTTCATCTTATTTTATGTTTATGAGTGTTTTGCCACATGTATGTCTGTGTACCGTGTGTGCAGTGCCCATGGAGGTCAGAAGGGGGGATCAGATCCTCTGGAACTGCAATTGTGGAGGGTTATGAACAGTCAGGTGGGCACTTGATCCTCTAAAGAGCAGCGAGTTCTCTTAACTGCTAAGCCATATTTCCAGCTCCATGAAACACTTTAAACAAAATCTTTATATTCAGTGAAGATTTTTACGCCCTTAATCCCAGCACTTGGGAGGCAGAGGCAGGCGGATCTCTCTGAGTTCGAGGCCAGCCTGGTCTACAAAGCGAGTCCAGGACAGCCAGAGATATTCAGAGAAACCCTGTCTCGAAAAACCAAAAAAAAAAAAAAAACCATAATGGTTTGAAGTACTTTTTATTTTTTCTTTGACAATTTCATATACATATATAATGTATCTTTATTTTATTCACCCCCAGCTCCCCACTCTGACTCATCCTGGACTCCCCCAGCATGTTCTCCTCCCACTTTCATGTCCTCACTGATTTTTTTCTCTTTTATTGAAAATAGATTTCTTTCCTCACATAACATATCCTGATTATGGGTTTCCCTCCCTCTACTTCTCTACTTCTCCCTCTTCCTCCCCACATCCCCTCACATACAGATCTACCATTGTGTCTCACTAGAAAATACACAGGCTTCTATGGGGTAATAAAAAAAGAAAATAAAGTAAGGCAAAAACAGAACTAATACATTTGAATAGGACAAAGCAAACAGAAGGAAAAGAGACCAGGAAAAGGCACAAGAAATAGATATAAACGCAGTGATGCAGTACTTTGTGTACTCAGGAATCCCTCCCCCCCCCAAAAAAAAAAAACTAAACTGGAAGCCATAATATGTATGCAAAGGACCTGTAGTGTAAAAAGAGAAAATAAAGGCTCTGACCTAATATTATGAGACAAAAACTTCCAAAGATGCCATTGAATTCATTTTCCGTTGTCCATCCACTGCTGGGTATGTGGCTTACCCTTGAGACTAGTTTTTTTTTCCCTACTGAAAATCCCTTTGAAAACTCTAAATTTTCATTTGCAAGTGGTAATCAATTGGAGGTAGTGTCTGGGTTAGGGACAAAGACCTTTGCCTACTTCTCCTTTCAGCTCTAGGACCCTATCTGGTGCAGACCTGTGTACACCGTGCGAATGCTTGCTTCAGTCTTTGTGAGTTCATATGTGTGCTGATCTTGTGGATTTAGAGGGCCTTGTTTCCTTGGTGTTCTGCATCCCCTCTGGCTCTTACATTCTTTCTATCTCCTCTTCCATAGGGTTCCATAAGTGCTGAGGGGAGGGATTTGTTGTAGACACTGTTTAGGGCTGAGTGCTACAAGGTCTCTCACTCTCTGCATAATGTCTGGCTGTGACTATGCATTCATTCCCATGTGCTGCAGGAGGAAGCTTCTCTGATGATGGCTGAGCAAGGCGCTGATCTATGAGTATAGCAGAAGATCATTAGGAGTCATTTTATTGCTATGTTCTTTTAATAGAACAGTAGCATTTGGTGTTGCCCTAGCTACCAGGGCTATCTAGTCTCAGGTCCTTGGCCACCTATGGTCCATCCCATCTTATGGAATGGGACTTAAGTTAAAGCAGATATTAATTGGTTACTCCCACAAAATTTGTGCAACCATTGCACTAGTATATTTTGAAGACAGGACACCATTGTAGATCAAAGGTTTTATGGCTGGTTTGCTGTTTGTATTTTTCTTTTGGTAGCTTGCAGAGTAACTTCCTGTAATAAAGATGCTAGGATGTAGGGGATGAAGGCTCTATGTAGGCACCAGCTCAACTTCTCCATGTTCAATGAGATGTGTAGGTGTCTTCAGCAACAGGGCCTTGCTGCCAGTTTGTGCAGAGTAACCTATAGTCTTGTTTCATAGCCCATTTTTGGTACCGGAAGCTTCATCTTGTGACAAGAGATGCCAGTTGGGGTTTTCTTTCCCCCATTATTTGGCTTTCATTTAGATTACCTTCTTTTATGTATTTTAGGAAGCTTCTACTGTATTAGGTTTTCATTCAAATAACACTAAATTTTAGCTGCCTCTCCCTGTGATACCTCCCTTGTCCCTCTTTTTCCCCCTCCCAACTTAATAATCTTGTTCCCGCCCATCAACATCCATCCATAACTATCTATTCAATTTCTCTTTCCTAGGGAGATCTATCTGTTGAGCCTAGTTTTTTTACTCACGTTCACATATGTCTAAATGTTTAGACAGTCATTTGGAGACTTTATGGGTGTAGCTTCTGACATTGCTAGGAGACATAGTCTCATAGGAAACTACATGACTCTCTGGTTCTCACAAAATATTTTACTGGAGATGGAGAGATGGCACAGGCATTAAGAGCCTATATTACTTTTGCAAAGGACCTGAATTTGATTCCTAGCACACCAACATTGGTGTTCTGGGTTATGGAGAATGATCAATCCACTGGAATAAAAAAAGAGAGCCACTGCAGGATGAATTTAGGCTTCTCAAGCAGCAGGGGAATCAACCTCTGAAGGACTGAACTCTGACAGCCTCCTGGAAGCTGTTTTTTTAAAAAAATAAAATAAAATTTTTATTCACTTTACACCCTGATCACAGCCTCCCTCCATCCTTTCCTTCCACTCCCACATTCCTCCCCCATTCTCCTGTCCACTTATCCTCAGAGAAGGGGGGGGGGCATGGGTATCAACCCACCCTAGTACATCATTGAAGCAGGACTAGGCACATCTTCTCCCACTGAGGTCAGCCAAGGCAGCACAGCTAGGGGAAAGGCATCCAAAGGCAGGCAACAGAGTCAGAGACAGCCCCTGTTCCAGTTGTTGGGGGACCCACATGATGAACAAGCTGCAGATCTGCTATGTATGTGTAGAGGACCTAGGTCCATCCAACCTTTCGTTGGTGGTTCAGTTTCTGTGAGCCCTCATGGACCCAGGCTAGTTTACTCTGTAGGTCTTGTGGTGTCCTTGACCCCTCCAGATCCCTCAATAGTCCTCCCCCCACTCTTCCACAAGACTCTCCGAACTTTTCACCTCTCCCTCTCCTGTTTGGAGGCTCACTTCACCTGTTTGGCTGTGGGTCTCTGTTTCTGCTTCTCTTATTACACAAAAGTCACTTTTAGCAAGTCAATTTCCAAATGCCAAAACTTCTTGTCTTATCTAGGGGTTGTCTAGAAAGACCCATAACCTAAGCAATTCTAAGCCTGGTTTGCCAGGCATGTCTCCAGACTAAGTTATGCAAAGGCTCTAAGAATCCTTCTAGAGAACAACCCCATAAAACCTCAAATGACAATCACTGACAAAATGCTACTTCAAAGCTTAGGTGCCATCACTCCAGAATTCATGCCAGATACAATAGTTCTGCTAAAACTCTGCCATAGGGCAGCTTAAAACTACTTTTAAGTCTAACTCTAGGGGATTCAGTGGTAACTTGTACTCACATGTGTATACTCCCACCCAGACACTCAAATGCACCTAATTAAAAATAAAATTAATCTAGGGGTGGGACTTCATGCCTACCTCTCCTTGTATTTGGGGGGGAATCGTGTCTGGCTTCAGCTTGTACAGGTCTTGTGCATGCTGTCATATCAGCTGTGAGTTCATATGTGCATCTGGCTTGCTCTACCAAGAAAACCATTCTGAGGAGCTGTTGGTATTAGATATCTGTCAAGAGAGGGAGAGCCAGTTTTCTTTAAGGGTGTTGCCCAAAGTATGTTGTCCACAGTGATGAAGAAGTCCACATATCCAAGAGTCTAAGGACAGCACAAACTATAACTGATGGTTAAAAAAAATAAAACCAAACCAAGAGACAGAACCAAAAAAGAACACAAAGTTGGTTGGGTAGGGAAGGGTGGATAGATCTGAGAGACATTGGGGAGGAGTAAATATGCCCAGAATATATTGAACAAAATTCCCAAAGCACTAATAGCAAAGGGAGAAAGCACTTAACTGAGTTAAATAGCAAGAGAATAAACTGTCAGTTTAAAAAAGTGAACAGTTTATCCTTGATAGTATTATACAGAATTGATTTGAAAAGTCATTGCTATGCTAAAGACACAGATCAGCCTGGATGTCCTCAGATTTTTTCCTTTCCCCTTTCTTTTTCTTTTCATAGGAATATTTTTAAAAAAAGATTTATTTATTTAATGTATATGAGTGCTCTGTCTTTATGCACATCTGAAGAGGGAATCAGATTCCATTTCAGATGGTTGTGAGCCACCACGTGGTGGCTGGGAATTGAACTCTAGAAGAGCAGCCAGTGTTCTTAACAGCTGAACTATCTCTTCAGTCCCATTTTTCTGTATCATAACTTGCAATTCTGATAAATCTGATCCTGGGTGCTTTTCCTAAGTTGTCTCCAGTCATCCTCAGGCCACACACGAAATCATAAGCACAACCACAATGAAACCAATTGCACGTATGTGTTTTCAGATTCTATACGGGGTGTGAGTTTTATAATAATCAACTGGGCTGCTTAGATGAGTTCAAATTCTCACAGAGAATGTAAAGATGACTCACTAAACTCAATTTCCAGCTGAGCCTTTATCAGAAAATTAGAAGATTCCATGAGATAAAACATGGACAATAACATGGCTTAAGTAAATAGAAATTATTACTGAGTTGGCGATTCTTTTTTTTGTTTGTTTGTTTGGTTTTTCGAGACAGGGTTTCTCTGAATATCTCTGGCTGTCCTAGACTCGCTTTGTAGACCAGGCTGGCCTCGAACTCACAAAGATCCGCCTGCCTCTGCCTCCCAAGTGCTGGGATTAAAGGCGTGCGCCACCACCGCCTGGCTGAGTTGGCGATTCTAATAATTAACGTTGCATCCAGAAATTATTGTCAGGTACAGAATAGACATATGAAGTGTATACAAGTCCACCTGCCAGTCACAGTGCCAGACTGAACAAAGATACTCCTCACCCACAGTCTGAGTTCCCTTCCTCTTGGGGATCATTCTTTGTGGAGAGCTGTGTGCATATTAGAAGAACTGTCTGGCAGAGAACTTTCCCCCACCTTGGTGACGGTTGATTTACTTGGCTGGCTTCACATTCTCTGTACAATAACAGTATGTTCTGCCAGCATGTCTCCTTGATACCCTTGCTGTTAGTGTATTTACCAAGTTCCTTGTTTCTACTGTATCTTAGGTTACTGAGTTTTCTAATAACAGGGGGAAGGATATTATAATTGTAACTTGATTGTTGCTACCTGTACACAAAAGATTGGACTGCTCTGCTTTTTTTGGTTTCATTGCATGGATACTAAATCAAACTCCTTTGTACTAAACATAACCTGTCTGCTGGACTTATAAAAGGAGCTTCAAAATGAAGTCTTGGCAGCAGTATTAACTGGCACATCTCCCAATCCCATGCTTTGTTTCTTAATTCTTCTCAATCCTAATGCCTTTGGTGATGTCCCATGGTCCTACTGGCAGGCTCCAGCAACTCTTTTTTACTTGAGTTGGAACAGAAAGAAGAACTCACTTGGCAAGTCTACCATGAGCAAGAAGTGGCAACGTTCCTGAAACTGAGAGCACCTGAGCCCATATTGAAGAAACAGGGTTCCTGGACTCTCTCTCCCACAGAGTCATTATCCGGTCTTCATAAAGAGCTGGGGGCATCTTCATCAGGGAACAAATTTTATCCCGAGATGCCACTTCTGGAAATCAATTGTGTGGCAACTGGTGAGAACTGAGTGAGCAGGCTAACAGAAATTAGAAAAATTTCCACTATTTCCTGTGGGTAAATGTTAATTAGTAAATAATTTGTACACAGGTGCAACTGATCGAAAGAGGTCCTCACGCTTCTACAGCAAGTGCTTTGGTAATTGCCCCAACTCCCTAGCTCCATCAAGTAAATAGCCTAATGATGCACATCAGAGGGTGGAGTCTTAGAAAACAAAAAGAAGTTACTCTCCCAAAGCAGCAGGTCATGAGAAGTAATGAGCACCAGGGTAGAAGTTAATGAAACAGAAACTGAAATAAGGCACAGTGAGTTGGGTTTTTGAAGCAGTAAGCAAGATTAACAAGCCCCCACTCAAAGGCATCAAAAGCAAAAGAAAGAAGAGTAAAGTTCAGCCAGGCGTGGTGGCACACGCCTTTAATCCCAGCACTCAGGAGACAGAGGCAAGGGATCTCTGTGAGTTCAAGTCTGGTCTACATATTGAGTCTCAGGAAGGCCAGGGATATACAGGGAGATTCTGTCTCCAAAAAAGTCTTGCAGTTCTGTTGGAGAACATATTTATGAGGGTTGGAGAACATATTTATGGGGGTTGAAAAGATGGCTTAGTGGTTAAGAGTGTTGGGTATTCTTCTAGAAGACCTGGATTCAATTTTCAGCGTCCACATGGCAGCTCACAACCCCTTCTAGCTCCAGCTTCAGGGGATCTTACTCCCTCTTCTAGCCTCCCTAGGCACTGGATGTCCATTTGTTTTAGCATTCATTTGGGCACACACCACTGTGCGTGCATGCTGTGTGTATGGGGACACACATGCCACAACAAACAAGTGCACAGCTTGCAGGAGTCAGTTCTCTCCTTCCACTTTGTGGGTCCCAGATTGAATTCAGGTCCCCAGACTCATCAGCAAGTGCCCTCACCTACTGGGCCATCTTGTTGGCTCTCAGAGTTCATAAAAGAATGGGAAGAAGAATAAATTAGACACCCACAATCAAAACAGTGGTGACTTCCAATTAATGTATTCATCAGAAGTGTAAATAGTCCTGTAGGAGCAATGGGTACAATGCCAATATTTGAGGCCACAGGTGTAGATTAATTCTTTGCATAAATGCAAATATAGCCAGAGGCATCCTGAATATCAGGCAAACAGAAATTTCTGGTTCCAGTTACCTGTAACTGTGCCATCCCAGACAACAGTTGTGAGATGCCTCAGCACCTGAAAAGTTTTGGTTTCATGAGAAGAAATAATACCTTAGAAATATAATAGTTAGGATATCCCAGAAACCTAGGGTTGAACCAAACATGATCAGCCCAAAACAAACAAACAAACAACCCCCCCAACAACCAATGAAAGGATTCCTAATGATGTTAGCTATGCTCATAGATTGATGGCTAGTCCAGTAGTCATGAGTTTGCCTCTGGCAGCTGATTGTAGCAGGTGCAGAGACCCACAACCAAATATTAGGCAGAGAGAGAGAGAGAGAGAGAGAGAGCGCCCAGGTTCGAGGTCTCCATTGGGTCCTTCTCAGATATTGGATCTTGGGGAACACCACAGAGGATGGAGAGGAGGAACTGTGGGAGCAGAGGTGTCGAGGACACAGGGGGAGCACAGCCCTCAGAATCAACTAAGCGGGGCTCATAGGGGCTCTCAGAGACTGAAGCAGCAATCACAGAGCCTGCATGGGTCTGGACTAGGTCTTCTGCAAATATGTTATGGTTGCTAGCTTTGTGTTTTGAGGGGACTCCTGACAATAGGAGTGGGGCTATCTCTTGGGATCCTTTTCCTCCTACTGGGTTGCCCCACCCAGCCTTGACGTGAGGGTTTGTGCAAGGGCTTATTGTTTCTTGTTGTGCTGTGTTTGGTTGATGTCCCTGGAAGGCCTGCTCTATTCTGGTAGGGATATGGGAGGGTGGGTGGGGAAGCATTGCGGTGTGGGGAAGTGGGAGGAGTGGAGGGAGGAGAAGCTGTGTTCTATGTATTGTATGAGAGAAGAACAAATAAAAATTTAAAAAATGTATTGTAGAAAATGGCTAATTAAATTATTTAATCAGTATTTAGATTATATTTAATTGGTTGGCAGTTGTTAATCCTTAACGCACCATTATAAAGCACACAGACACCGGGTGGATTTTAAAAAGCCTAGGCCTGAATCTTAGCCAATCTAAGCTAGCTCATAAGTCTGTTACCCAAATATGACCCCATATATACATATATCCCTTTGGACTGCTATTCTCCATGTTATGCTGATGTTCCAGGCCACATGGAATGATCTTTACTCTAACCCATGGTGTGTGTCCTCCTTGCCTGCTCCTGGCTTCTCTTGGAGGTTGCTTCTTTTCAAGCTGCTCTCTGTCTCAGAAACCTGCATATCTTAGTCCAACCTATCTCTGTCTTTGCCCAATCTCAGGCCTCAGCATTTTGTTCAACCAATCAGAGACAATGTAAGTAACAGACAGCAAGCAGGACCAATTAATTAACATTTAGAATGCATAACATTACCCCCACCGTATGTATTGTTAAGTCAATTGATTTTTTTCATTTTAAGATTTTCTTTTTTAAATGGTAGTATTTTTTTTGAAAATTTCATACATGAGAACTGCCTTTATATCACTCCCACCCCTCCTTCTGACACCTCCAACTTCCCATCTCTAAGTTCAAGTTCTGTGTGTGTGTGTCCTGAGGATTGTGGACATTTTCTTCTGAACTGAAATACTAATTAAAATGGATTTGTTGAAGGTTGGCTTTATATTATTTCTATTTTATTATACAGTCTAATTTTACTGAACTTAATACCTCTACCTTCCAAGAAAGTACTTTTCTTGGAAAGAAAGGTACTTTTGCACCCTTGTTCCTTCCAATCCTCCAAAACTAGGTGGGAGAGAAAAGGTTAAAGGGAAAAGGGATGGAGTTCTTTGAGCTACTTCCTGCTGATTAGGGTCCTTGGGTTCTTTTTAGGGGCAATACCAAACTCAGTAGTCATGATATCCAGTAGACCAGCAACAGCAATCCAGTAAACCACAACAGCAGGATGAACCAGCAGCAGTGCAGGGGTAGGTTGTGTGTGTGTGAAGTACCAGGAGGGAGAGCAGCAACCTCTTCCTTCTTCAGAGTGCTTCTTGGGCTCTCGCTTTTATCCCTTCAGAATTAACTTTCTCCGGCTGGCTAAGCCACACCCCCTTGCCACCCCAGGAGGCACTTACAGTTTACAGGTGTGGACAAACTGAAGCAGCCCCACACCTGGGATAAAAACAAAAATATTCCCATATCGTAACTGGGTTTTTTAAGAAACAAAACTCTTTCTAAAAATAATGTTTATTTATTACATCAAGTAACATCTCCATCATAGTGCCCTCTTTCCACCCCTCCCAGTTCCATCCTCTCACCTTCTCCTCCCTCTCCCACCCTTCCCACTCCTCCAGTGTGGAATGTCCCTACATATCAGTGCCTCTCAGTTCAACAGTCATATGAGGGCTAAGAGCTTCCTCTTGCACTGGGGGCCAACATGGTAGCACCCCTAGGGCAGACTGTCCCCTTGATAGGTAGCAAAGTCCATGTTCCTGATCTTTTTGGTGTGTTGGGTGTAGGATAGTTATTCTGTACTATATGGCTAAAATCCAATTATAAGTGAGTAGGTGCCATGTGGATCTTTCTGAGTCTGGGTTAGCTCACTCAGAATGAGCTTTTCTAGTTCCATCCATTTGGTGGCAAATTGCATGATTAACTTGTTTCTGATAGCTGAGTAGTATCCCATTGTGTAGTTGCACCACATTTTTTAAATCCATTTGTCAGTTGAGGGACATCTGGGTTGTTTCCAGTTTCTAGCTATGACAAATAAGGCTGCTGTGAACATAGATGAGGATATGTCCTTGTGGTTTGGTGAGGAATCGTTTGGATGTATACCAAGAAGTGGTATGGCTGGGTCTTGTGGTAGGGGTATTCCAAGTTTTTAAAGATATTGCCAGGCTGATTTCCATAGTGGTTGTACAAGTTTGTACTCCCACCAGCAATGGAGGAGTGTTCCCCTTTCTACACAGCTTCGCCAGCATGTGCTGTCATTTGAGTTTTTGATCTTGGCCATTCTGACAGGTGTGAGATGGAATCTCAGATTCATCTTGAGTTGCATTTCTCTGATGATTAAGTATGTTGAGCATTTCTTCAAATGTCTCACTGCCATTAGAGATTCCTCCTTTGTGAATTCTCGGTTTAGCTCTGAAGAAACAAAACTCTTACCATGTAGATTTATAGATTTAACTTTGCCTTTCAAATCACTCTAGGCTTGGAAATGTGGGCTGTGTTGATGTTGTTGATTTGTTTGATTCTGTGACTGGATAATGCTATGTTGGCTAACTGGCCCTGAAGTTCCTATGTAACCCAGACTAGCCTCAGATTCATGATGTTTCTCTATCAGCCTTCCAGGAGCTGGGATTTCAGGCATGCAGCACTGGGAATGGCACATATGTATGCCCACAGTGCTACAACAGGAAAAGGTGTTACCATAACTAGTAAGGCACATTATCTGTACACACTGAGATGGAGGTTTTCCAAACCTGATGTCATTCAAATCACAGAACCTTTATAACCCTGTGTGTTTACTCAGTCTCCAGGCAGCAGCTACTGATGAACACTTGGAGCAAGCACAAATCCTACCTGGGTGCCTTTTCTGAAGAATCTTGTGTACACCCGTGTCTTCTGTTGACCACTGTATTTCTTGTTGACCTTGCATATCAGGACCTGGAATCTGAGGACCTGAAAGAATGGGGAGGACTACGGTCTAATGCTGTAGACAACATTACATCAGTTTCAGTGTACCTTTATATATGAATGTAGCAAAGAAAAAAAACCCTTCAAAAATTTATCAAAAAAGCAGCAAAAAAACCCAAAACAAAACCAAAAAACCAAACACCCTTCATTAGTTGTTTGAGTTCAGAAAAACATGTAAATGAATGCCAGTAATCACAGACTAAATATTAACAGAGCAGCCCTTTCCCAGAACTTTCTCAGGACAGACCAGTTTAAACGCAATTCCCTGGTATGTACTACAGACTAAAACTAGGAAAGCACATAACCAAAGCAGAGGGCCATATTCAGAATTAGGGCGCCTTGAGGGTCGGACTCAGCATCCTCTTACCTGACTGCTTTTATAGCTATGTTCTGACATCCACTAAGAATAAACATGTCTTATAAATTGAATGTAAATGTCACAAGAAGCACGAATTCACATCCAAGGACAATCCAGGGAGCAAAATGCACCTGAGGCAAAAGGCCCTCTGTGCCTGTTTCTCTGGACTGTCTGTCACAGTTTCCCAAAGCAGTGTTCACCATGTGTCATTTCTTTGACCCAGTTCCGATATCTAGTCCCTTTATGTGTTGTAGCAGCTATTGGTGAGTCGTTGTGACATATTCAGCTTTTCGCTGTATCATGTGGTTTGGCCAGTAAGCCTGGGGATGTCCTGGTACCTGCATTTGTTGCTCTGTTTGCTGACCTCATAGAGAAAGTGGGAAGATTCTGAGGTATGTGTTGCCGTGGTTACCCTGCCCTGTATTTACAGTTTTTAACTTTATAGTGAACTGATGAGCAGCAAAGATTGGCACTTTGATCAGAGTCTGACTTGGTGTCTGTCCTTGTGTTCTTTGTCTCTCTCATTCCCAGCCCCCTGTACAGGCGGTGTACAACTGAGAAGTTGCTGGCGATGACAATTTTTTAAAGACAAGTCCAGCTGTGTGGTAGGTAAAGCTGAGCGCACCTGGGCATTCCTTGTTTGGAGTCATTGGCATCTTAAGAGAAGCATCAAAAGACATATGATTGCTAGTTGCAAGAGCACCGTGCATGATACTTTACCACCAGGAACTAAGGTCCAAGCCCTGGAAGACATCAGCAATTCCTTCTGCTCTTCCTTGTCCTGAAATTCCAGGCAATTGCTTAGAGAAGGTCTGGAAGATTTCATCCCTTAGGGCAGCAATGTCGAGGGGCAGATTTCCGTGCACATTGTGTAAATGTTATTGGTTCATGGTCTAGTTGTAAAGGCTCTGATTAAATTGAGAAGGGGTTATACAAAAACTAGTAATGTTCCAATCACACTGAAAGGTTAATTGTCTTTGTAAATCTATCACTTGATCCCACAACCATAAAACTACTGATTGTAAATCCTTTAATTTAGAATGTAATTGTTCATCAGTATGTGCTTTATGTATCCAAAGGGCATCACAGAACAAAGAATCCTGCCATTATCCAATAAAATCATGTAGAAATCCTGAGTTTCTACAGATGTTTGTAATGCTATTCCAAACACAGCTGTTGTAGCTGTCACAGCAATTAATATTATCAGACCCTGTATATTCCCTTCAAGAAGTCTTTTGTTTCTGTGTAATAACTCATGAAACATTCATCCTGCAGTAGGTCCTTCCTCCCAGAGACATGTTAAATTAATGGGTACCCATATCCCAAGGTTAATAATAAGGCAATTTCACACATACATGAAGATATCTGGTATAATTTCTATGAAAAGTTGCCAGGGGACCTTCCCAGGGGGCCTTCCCGAAAGGAGAAGAGAGTCTGAGGGTCTTTTGCTGACAGGGTGACCTGTAGTGGAGATAAAGAGTGGGCAAGGAGAGGGAGTGAGCCAGGCATGATGGTTGGGGAATCTCACAGCTGACTGACAAGCCTTCAGGCTGCTTCTGTAGCTCCAACTGTCTAAGGAACCAGGCTCTTTAGTTATACAAGTTTCACAGAACGAAGACAGACTAGTGACCAAGTGGTTCAGAGGATCTGTTTGATTTTTTTTTTGTTACATGTCCATGGTTATAAGTTCAGTTGCAATTAGAAAATACAAACAGAACAGATTTTATTACTATTATTATTAGCCCTATACCTCCAATCTAAAGAATGTCTCCTCCAAAGCAAACACATTTAGTATATAACAGCTTTCTTTTAGGCTGGCAATACTTATAATTTGAGAGCACCCCAGACAAAAAGAAAATACCTGGACCTGTCTACATGAGTAGCAAACACTAATAGCTAACTTCAATTATTATATGTTTCATCATCTGTGCTATAGAGTAGGAAAAACTTATTTTGGTCAATCTATCTTATTTTCTGAATTTTATTGCTTCAGGAGTATACCCTGTTAGACCCTCTATCTTTAAACTACATTTTCAGAGACCTCTAAGTCTATAATAAAAAAGAGTTTGCTCAGGGGTAGATACCCCAAGAAGATTCCTGAAGTAAAGGCCTCATCTAGATATGCGCTTATCTGTGCTTAATCATTTCCAGGGCATAAGGGACACTTCTAAATAGTGACCAGATAAAGTTAATTTTAAGCCACACCTCAATAGTACCACCCCTATGGGCCAAACATTCAAACACAAGAGTCTGTGGGGGCCTATTCAGACCAGAACAGCCTGCTTCCCCTGTCCACAGATTAAGGAGTGGGGTTGTAAAATCCCAGTCCTTTTATTCTGTTGTAGGTATTCAGGTGACCAGCCTACATCCTCAAACTGTGTATGGGGCATAGGCCATTTGTTTACACACAGAAAATCTCTGAGACTTCAGAGGTTATAGGATACTAGGAGCTATCTATCTATCTATCTATCTATCTATCTATCTATCTGTCTGTCTGTCTGTCTGTCTGTCTGTCTGTCTGTCTGTCTATCTATCATCCATCCATCCATCCATCTGTGGAGCCTGACTGAATTCATCTTGAAAAAAGATTCCATTTTGTATTAAGTTTGACTCAGAGCTGACCTCTAGTTCCAGAACAATAAAATGTACCCGACCTTGTATTCCAGGGGCGTTCCCTCGTCATCACCAGACAGTTCACTCTGAGAAAGCACCCAAAAAGTCTAAACAAACTTTCTGGTGGTCAAGCTGACCTCAGCTGGTTAGTCAGTAACAACGAGCCAATCAGAAATGGACATGACTAGCTACCCAAATGTCATCCAATCATATGGTAAAGAACCTGCTTCTTTGCCTAAGTCTCTATAGAAACTTTGTACTTTTGGGTCTGGGGGCTCTCAACTCGAACTGCTGTG